>KN494922.1:0-14834 GCA_000787155.1 Scartelaos histophorus | reverse complement strand
GCACAGCACGGGCCAGCATCAGCAGCTTTAGGGCTTCCAGCAGCCCCAGCTCCTCCTCTCCACCCTGGAACCATTGCTCACATAGTTGCTGCCGATCGCCTGGACAAGCACAGTCCACAGCTGCCTGCCACTAGGACAAAACAACAAGTCCAACATCACAAAACTAGAACAAATATCATAGCGTACATGCCCAAACAGGTGCAGGTGAATGCCTCAGCTATTCTACATGGATACAGGCAGTGGACATTTGAATACGTATTGGCTTTTTTCAGATGTGCAATTGGGACTTTTGACATTCAATTCACAACAGAAAAATCTGTTTAAATTGTACTAGGCCAACCTAAGCTTAAGCTGAAACCCTGGCCTAGAAAGTCTTATAATTTTGAAAAATGATTATTCATACAAAGCTGTTCAGTAGTTATTTGAAGGATAAATAACAGTTACATTTACAACACAATCTTTTGTGTAATAAGAAAACCATGTTGTAAGGAAATTGTGCCATTTTTGTCCCTGCACTGGTATGACTTACTATCAGCTATTATCAGATACTTAATGTCACAGAATCAATATTGGTTTTTGAACTGAAAAAGCTACACTGACACATCCCTAATATAAATGTAGTGACACAAAGATCCGCAAACGGCTATAGTCTACCCTACCATGTGATGTGAACATAACATACCGCTAATTGGCATCTTAAAGCAGTGTTTACAGGCATTAGGCTGTAATGAGAGGCGTGGTGTAATTTAACTGATGCATGTGACTCTTATCTATCAAAGCCAAAACCGCAAGGACGGGGCAAAATACTACTACAGGCAGAGCACTTACTACGTAAACTTACATTTTCTAGACTAAATGTATGGTTGAAATGATGATGCACTGAGAAACACATACATAGCTGCTGTTTATCTTTTTAAGTCATTTATAGATGAAGTCAGCAGATTTGTAAGCTAATTTCTGACTGGTTTGTGGAGATGTGGAGGGTAGTTCAAACAGGACATACAAGAGACTTTTTCCACAAACTGGTTTTCTTGTTTATTTTGCAGAAGGACAGTACCAGACCTGCATGAGAGAACTAAATAGTAGTGATTGCGTTAAAAATGCACCAAGTTTCCCAACTGCGTGTCATAGATTTCAAAATAGCAAACTATATCATCGTCTGCAGGCTACAGTCTCAAAGTCACGTCTTAGGGAAAAAACTCAGTACTATTACCTCAGGTCTAAAGAATTGAGCAGAAAGATAAGACATACAATCTAAATGTAGCTACACAGCTTTTCTAAAGCGTCATTTGAAAAGTTATTTTGGACTTTCCCATAAGCCACATTCTGCATATATTCAAAGCAATTAGCATGAAGCGGGGACCAGAATAACACCAAACAGAGGTCTATTCAAAACAGATTTACTGAATCCATAATGTCGTCAGGCACAACCCCAGCCCAGCCATGTGTGTGAGAGTAGTAAACACCAAGACTCCTGCTGCCAGTGGCACTGTCTGACCATAAACTGTGTTCTGAGGCCCCTTGCTGCTCAAGTTAAGGGGCTGTAACTGTTGCTTTGAGGCTGAGGGTCCAAATCCCTGGCCTATTACAATGTCAAGCAAAAAGGGGGAAAACACACCATAAGGGGTTGGCAAAGCTGTATTTAGGGCGCCGCCTCTCTTTAACATATGGAAGCAATCACATGGAAAGACTGTGGCTGAATATCAATACTCCCAGTGTCCACGGCTGGTATAAAAATAGGCCTGTGGTGTAGCCGTTGTGCGTCTTTTAAATACTTCCTGACAGTGTGGAATAGGACTAGAACCCTACCTTCTTTTGCAGAAGCTCCATGTAGCTCTGCAGTTGTTGGGCAGCATCTCCAGTCCCATCTCCTTGCAAACACTCCCCCGGAAATATCCACTGACTTATCAACCCCTCCTCTTGCACCTCCAGGTCCTTCGGCAGCTGTAAACACAACAAGTATAAACCACAGCCTCAAAAATGTGTGGGTTCTGTATGTATATCCATTTACCATAGTGATGTTGTCCTCTTGCAGCCACTGGGGCACCTGGGTGGTGTGACATAAGACCTGGTACAAAGGAAAAGAAAATTAAATTTGTAAACTGACAGACAACAACAGACAAACAGATTTTTTTCCTTTTTACCATGGATTCTACCTGGATGACTGAGGGGTTTTACACACCTGGTACAAAGTGGCTCGGAGGGCGCAGTAGTTGTCGCCTCTCACTCTCCTCAAGCTGCTGAACTTATCGGACATGTCTTTATAACCCTGTAAATGCCAGCACAGGTCACCCAACATCAATACCATCAACGCCACAGCCTTCGTTAGTGGACACTTTACATTCCAACAGTCACCTTTCTAATGAGTGCACTTTTGGCAGTGTTTCCTTTCCACTCCCTCTCGCTATAGGACAAAATATCCACTGCTGGAGCCAGACTGCACCTTTCCTCTAGCTTTAAAACTGAAAAACAAAGGGCAAAGTAACTGTAGTTTTCAGATCCAAATTAACCTTAAAGACATATAGTGCATTGAGTATATATGTATATATACTGACAGTCAATAGAACATTTCAGGTAGGAATGTATGAGTATTTCTATTTGTACGAGGGTTTTAAATGTTCCTTGTGGATTTGTTGATGTCTTAGTGTTTGGGTAGTTCAGAAAATGTTGAGTTGTCATGTTGTCACGGTTCATTGCACACGGGATGGGTTCTTTTCAAATATGGCAAACAGCCATGGTGCAATACTCAATGCACACGAACAATTTGAGGATTGGTTTTGGAGCCTTTATAAAGGTCCAAAAATAGCCACCATTATTAGTCCAGTAGAAGTCATCATGCCACGTCTATCTCGTGAACAGCGTCTCCGGGCAGTGGGTCTGCTGGAAGAGCTTGAGCTACAGTGAGATCCGGGCGTATAAGCTACAGTGAGATCTCCGGGCGTATGGGCTGTTCCCAACCCACAATCAGAAACCTGTATGTGCCGAAGGATGGAGCCTGCATCAGTGTGAATGGAGCTCATACCCACTACTGACTGTTGTGACTTTGTGTTTGTTAGACGCCATTTTCTTTGGTTAAGTTTACCGTGTTTAACTTATTCGTTACACTTTAAATTTTGGTTTATGCATGTCAGCAACCTCAAGAAATGGTTCATATGAAACAAAAACATTTTTGCTCTATAAAATAAAACCTATGTTAAAAAGTATGGTCTCAAAGTTTTCATTGACTGTCAGTGTAGATTTAAATGTATATCATATACACACACACACACTCACAGGGTTCTGACAAAGATGCTGCCCCTGCTTCAGTGGTCAGTTCAGTAGACAGTTCCTCCACTCCTCTATACAGGTCTTCCTCACTGAGCAAAAAAGAAAAAGTGTGAACTTAAGTGTATTTTGTTACAAATTGTTACAAAAAGTGTTAATATGACCACTTCTACTCCCAAAAAAGGGATCTAAAAAGGTAAAGAGCTCCTCAGTGCAAAACTAATGTTAATATTTTGGGTCAGCAAGTAAAAACCTTTTCTTTTAGATAAATATACACTGTGCAAAACAAAGCAGAGATCCAACAGCAGTTAGAACCTGTTCTCCAGGTCTTCCACAGCTTCTTTCTTCACTGCTGGAGTGTACTTTGGCGAGGCCTCCTCTCCCTCTGCATTAGAGAAACTCTCAGGCTGCTGCTCTGTGCTGATAATCACTTCTTCAGCCAGAGTTAGAGCTTCTGATGAGGCACCTTCTGCTTTCTCCACAGCTCCTTCTTGTTTTTCTTCACAATCTTCACCTGGATCTGTTTCTGTAGCCTTTACACTCATCTCAGTATTTTCCTCTGTGGTCTCTGGACAAGCTTCCTTTATTAGACTTTCTGGATCACACATTTCAACCTGTTGTGAGCTTTAAAAAAAAAATAAAAATCATGGACACCAGAGTACATGAGTAAATGACAATCATCAAGTGATAATCTTTTGAGAATTTGATAAATATGATTAACCTGGTGTTTGCATCAATAACAGACAACTAGCCTAATCTTCCACAATTAAACAACAGTGTCATCTAGTGGGAAAGTTGTGCAAAGACTGAAACAGTACAAAAAATTAAAAGAAACTCTGATCCTCTCCATTTGCATAGACAAGATTTTTTTTTCTAAAAGGACATCAACACTGAACTCACTACTAAGCAATACTGCATTTAGTGTTTGAAAGTTGTAAAATGTTTGCTTCTGTAATAAAAGAAAAAACTCAGCAGTGTAGAATACCCTCACTGACCTTTGGCTCTTCTCTGCTGCAGCTGTAATGTTTGGGACTGGGCACGATTCCACCTGCACACCTCGATGGTCAGACCCAGTGCACAGCGGACCCACAGAACTCTCTGGAACATGGCTTTGTGTCTCCTCACCGCTGGTTTCCACACTAACAGGACAGCTTCTGCTTTCATGGTAATTTTTGTCAATACTAGAAAAACAATAATAGGTGATTCAAGGTTCATTTCGGTCTAATGATTAACTATAATGAAAATAAAGCTGGATTGGCAGCATTACTACTATTATGTAGCTTGGATATGCAACTTTACATCTTAACAATTCACGTTGTAACATAAAATTCAATCATGTGACCTACCTGCTCGAGGCCTCTGTATTAACAACAATCACCTCATCATTAATCTCAGAGATTGGGAACACCTGAGAATGTGATGCAGCAGGTTCAGTGTTGAGGGGCTCTACTTCCTCCTTCAGTACAGTCTCTGTAGATGGTTTATCTGCACATTTGACTAGGGAAATAGTACACTCTTCATTGTTATTGATGGTGTCCATGATAGTGTGCTCTTGTTTAGGTTTACTCTCTGTGAGGGACGGGATTTCAGTGCAGACTGCTGCTGTTCCATTCAGGCATTTCTCCTCCACTCTGTGTTCTTCTTCTGCTGATGTAGTTTTTGAAACATTCCAGCCAGCAGGAGCGCAACCCATCTGCGGAGGGGTTAAAGTGCTGTGCTGTTCAGCCCCCTCCAGGTCAGCTGTCTTAGCCTGTGTGTCTGCTCCAGGTACATTAGCGGGGTTCACTATGTGTTGGGGGGATTTGTTGGAAGATGTATCTGTTTGGAGGCTACTTTTCTGCAACGTCCCATTCTCCTGAGTACTGAACGTCTCTGTCTCAACATCCTTATTAAGTTGTCCTTTGCTGTATAACATGTAAGAGAATTAAAGCAAATGAAAAACAGACCCACTTGATAATGTAGTGTCTGAGGTCTGGAGACGTCTAATGATAGTAGCAGTCTAGACTGCCATTTCTGCTTACCTTATGTCCTCCACCAATCCTGGCCCACATGTGCCCCCCACAGACAGAGCACCGGGGGTTTCTGCCGGGGGCACAGCTGCCTTGGCATCATTTGGCAGAAGACTGGTTTCCTCTGCACTGTCGCAGGGCCCTTTGCTTTGGCAGCAACAGCAGTTCCCCATGTGCCCCTGCTTCCTCTGTTTGGGAGGTCCACACGCAGGTGAAGGGTGACCCAGCTAATATTTTCAGGAGTCCATTCTCCAGAAGATCAAGTAGCAGCTATAGCTCCAAAGATTACCCGTCATATTCATACCTGTGAGCAGAGAAGGCAAACATGTCAGTCAACATGTCTTGATTGAAGCAAGCCATCTATTTGGTCTGAGTAATGCAGTTATATAGTTTCAGTATCTGAGTGGACTTTGACACTGCATTGTTAAAGCAAACCTGTCCATCTCCAAAAAGTGCCTCCACTTACTGAAGATGAACATGTTTACAGAGATACATTTTATATTTGCAGGGTACTGATGCTATGGCAACATTGGTGGATGGATCTATATAGTGTGTATCTACCCCAAAGCGTCATCTGTCATCATAAGCAAAGCCTATCAGTGCACAACATCAGAAGCTGTCAAAACTAGGAAGTAACGCTAATGACATGGTACAGTCAAAACAGCACATGGAAATTGCTACCACAAAATGTTTAAATTTACCTGGGTTAGGGAGAATGGTGCGAACGTTCACGGCTTAGACCTTGTAGCTCTATTCTCTTTCACTTTTGGATAGCTGCAGAACAGGCTCAAATTAGCTTTACGGCTAGCTCCGATAAACTTAATAAACAAAGCTTCGCTACCGAGAGGATACCGCGGCTCATTGGCCCCACGGTTACAACAGCGGTGTTATGTGTAATCATCAGCCTAAGACCTCAATGACTGGCAATGTATAAAAACCAAATCTGGGGATGTTTTTGTGCGGAACATCTGTTGGCACGAACCCCTAGCATCGCCGGAGCAGCAGGGTCACGGCTCGGTCCAGCGCATGACGTCATACACATGTGCGCCACGAGCTCTGTTGCGTTCAAGCGCACCACGGTTTATCCCGGTTTCAAAATAAAGTGCCAATATAATACTAAATCCTTGTTACTGCTTTACTACAAAAAGCCTGGAATTATACAGTAAACAAACATGTTTTAAAATAATTTTGAAATGGAAAAACAAACAAACAAACGCAATATAAATAGTTGCTTTAACCAACACAGGCTATGTTTACATGCACGGATGCAAAACCTGATCATTATCTGATTTCTGGAGTAAATCCCGTGAGTGATCTGATTTCTTTTTAATGGTATAAAATTATTCTATATGATGATCACTGGACATGTAAATGTACCTAATTGTAAATATTTATCAACAATAGAGTATACAATGGGTTGCAAATACATAAGAGTAAGAGAAATATGTGTTTTGTGTAAATTAAAGCTGCAATAAAATATGGCAAAAAATGTTATCTATTAATTTATTAACTATACATAACCTCTGATGGTTACAGTTCTTTTATGATTATGAACAATTCCTTTCATTGCTTTTATTTGCAAGATTCATCGCAGTGACTCAATGTAGGCAGTGAGTTCTGGAGGGAGTGCCAGCTCTGTCACAATTTGTGTACATCGCTGAAGCAACAATGCAAGTTGATTCTTAGAGTCTAAAGTGTCAGAAGAGTCTGGACACCGGCGTGGCTGTGGTGGGACGTCTGTTTGCATTTTTTCTCCTCCCTTGCAGCAGTCTGTATTGTTGCACTGCTCTTCACAGCAGCTCCCTCCAGTCGGCATTGTTCCCAGGTCCTCCATGGCCTCAGAGATGTCACTTACACTGGGCGGTGGGTTTTCTAAAGTCCTTTTGATGTCCTCCAGGATTGATTCTTCATATTGTGTCACTTGACGCAAGAGCTCGGACACAGTTTGTTTGGCAGGGTTTTCTGAATCCTCACTCTCAAACCAGCACCATAACGCACTGGTGGGATGAGACACAAAGAGACAGCAATGTCAAATACAATGGCAAAGAAGCCACTGGGACAAGCCACAACTGGACAGAAACAATAGCTTCAACAACACAAACCTCGTGCTACCCCTTTACATTATTGAATTTGAATAGTTTGAATAGTGTCCAACAATTAAATTGAAACATTTCTAAAATGAATTAGCCAACTGAAAAAAAGATCTTACGTGACAATGCCTTTGAGCCGACCTACAATAACAGTCTGTCCTGCTCCTTCCCTGAAGCCCAGGTTAAAGCCATCCTGAAGAGAGGCCTCTTCTCCTGCATCAACTCCATCCACATAGCCATCCTGCATAGGACCAGCCAAGCACACACACAAACACAAAATCACAAAAACTGTGGGATCAAATCAGAGAAGCACACATGTGGCCAAGCAAACTAGGAGACTGAACATGTTCTGGTTCCTACTACTAAGGGAATGTAACTGTATTAATGAATCTATTAATGGGAAAAGGATAGTATGTTCCCAATTTAAGCATGGAGTTAAGCAAAAGTAGCCCATGGTATACAAAGCTTGGTTTGGGGAGAAGGCACTGTGGTCTGCACGTGAGTTTTTACTAGTCATCAATATAATCCAACAGTCGTTTTTAAATTCTACTGACTGAGCCAAAAGACATCAGAAACTAAACCCTGAAGTTCTACTTTACTTTATTACTTTATTATTAGGCCATTATTTCAAAAGCACATATAAGTATCAATTATTACTGATCATAAGTTGAACTTTAAAGTCCAGTAGCACTCAGTTAGAGCTGGGTTAGCCAAAGATAACGTTAGCCTTACCCGGACCCTCCTCTTCATGTTGGAGGACCACTCTCTGCTCTGTAAGTTCAGCTCGTCTGCGTTCTCGTCAAAAACATCTTCCCCGCCTAAAGAAACCGATTTAAGCCACAACATCGTGCCTTCAAGTGGCACAGTTTTCAAGACACTACATAGATGTTATAGAAGTAATCACAAATGTGTACTGTGACCACAACAGCGCACTACCGCCGTCCATGAGCAACACAAACATGCAGCTACATTAAATCTACGTCATCATTCTGCGACACTTTAACTTTAAAGCAAAAGTCAACATTTTAACTGATTAACGGGTATAAATATTGACAAACTGAATACAAAACGTACATTCGTGTGCAAGGATGAACAGTGAAGTGTCTCTGTGTCCTGTCAAATAAAATGGCTTTATTTTTCAATAAAATGTATGTGCTCAAGTCGACCAGCAGATGGAGCCAACGCGTCGTTGATAAACGTCCAAGCTTCTCATCTCACTACCATGGATCTATTAAAATACCACCATGCTTCACCAACTGTGCGAAATGAACACACACGCCTTCAAGATTCACTTAATAGTTGTATAGTATATTAGGCTGTTGAATGTACTGTTACAATATGTAGCAGTGAAACGCGCATGGGCCAAGCAAATTATCCTCTTCAGATGCTTTCTACAGGCAAGAAAAATGTGGTAAGTTCTTTCAGTTTCATGCAATAAAACGATGCAAATTGCCGTGATAAAAATGCCAATTTGTCTCTTTACACTGATTGATAATTTGATTCGCCCAACACATATTTAAAATCATATCCCATACTATAGGCTAAACCTACAAAAAAACCGACTCTCCTTTTTTTCCCTTCTTTTTTCTTTTTTCTTTTTTTTTTTTTTTTTTTGGAAAGAAAAAAGTTACACATAACAAAACTAGAAAGTTCTTGTATTAATGCTTTGAATATTCTATTGTCACAGAATTGTCTTACGTCTTTTTAAAACAGATATAATTGAATGTGAAAGCACGAGGCCCAGGCATGTACAGTGTCACCTGATCGTTTCAGTGTGAAAATGCAGTGTGTTGTGTTCACTGGACGCACCGGGACTGGTCAGATCACTGTCCGCAGCATTCACAGATTCTGTTTAAGTTTTCAAACCAGAAAATGTCATCCATCATGACAAACACATTATTCACTCATCAATAATACATGGCATCTCCCCTTTTCTCACTGCTGAAACACAGGCTTTGTTTTATTTGTAGATTTCTCATTGCTCATGCCATGCTTTATGAAAACACAGGAGACACGAGGCGACGGCCAAATGCACTGAGCCTCCTCAGTGGAATGCATTTGCAGCTGCTGGACAGCGGCCTTGAGAACAGTGCCAGGCCACAGTGGACGTGTAGCTCAGAGCCACACCTTCAGTCCCTTTGCTCCAAGAGTCAAAACAAGCATCAAGCAGTACAATCACCTGACACATTTCCATCCAATTTCCACCACAGAATGTGTTCATTTTCGGCCTAATGGCATGTCATTTTGCTGGAGCCTTTGGTCAAGAATTAATCCTGGAATCAAAACAGATTTTCCGGGGAGCAATCTTCCATCAAGTATTGATTTTTGTACACTCACAGAGCCTGTACTCCCTAATTTAACCTGACAGCCAGCAGCACAATGGACTGGGAGCACCTTGGCATCTCAGAGGGAGCTGTGTGCTCCTTCAGCCTCTCAGTGAAGTGAGAGGGAGGCTGGGAGGGGTGAAAAAGGACTCCCACATGTATAAAACAAAGAGCATTGCTTACAGAAAACACCCCGATAAATCTTCTCGTCTCTGTTTTACCTCTAATTATGTTTTCCAGTGTAGTGCAGCTTGGGCAGGTACAAGGCTGAGAGGGAAGAGGCGAGAGTGTCCGAGCCATCAGCTATCATTATGGGCCTGTTGACATCTCCCTGTCTTTGAGTGATTCTCATCTGTGATTTCCCCTGGCCATTTTCCACAGATGCACAAAGAGGGTTTCAACAGGACCTCCACAAAAACGAGCCAAAGTGTCTGCGCAGGCCCTCACTAATAAGAAAGCAAAGACGTGTCCGCCCCTGTCACTCCGCACCGTGCCTTCAGATATACAATCATTGTCTGTGAGCGGGCTGTAAGTACACTAAAGCATACGGGAGGTGAGCAGGTGGAGAGGATGATGGAGGCCAGGCCTGGTTATTTTCCTGCAGCTCTTAAAGCAGCGCTGACCCGTGTGCATGAGAGTTGCACTCTGCCAAAGGGGTTCACAGACCAACTACCAAACACAGGCAAACTGCTGCTTTTAACTCTCAATTACAACTCACACAACACTTGGGCCAAAGTCAGAGGAAATGTGACATTTTCATAACTTTTAAGTTTAAGACCACAAAACTCCAAACTACAACTACTGTGATGTAGTGACCTTCAGGTGAGGCTGTGCTTAAAAAGCTCCCAGGCCTCTGTGTGTGACCACCAGAGAAACAGGTCACAGTCTGCACAGGAGCTGCTAAAGATCAAATGAAAGTGAACAATGTTTTAATCGTTTTCACAAAAAGTGTTTTAATAAAAATTTATTATATCATATTTTATTCAATATAGATAATTAATTGCTCCTTTGTTCTTGTAGTATAATATAAACATATTCACTATAGCCTATAGGATGTAGTGAGCATACTGCACTGTAGAGTTTTTAATCCATTGCAGAGGATGGCAAATAAAGTTTTATAACCCATCCAGATCCCTAATTTAGTTTAAACTAAATTAAACCTGAAAACTGAAACACTGAAACAAAATAAAATAAGGATTATAATAAAGCTCATAATAGTCTTTGACTTATAATTTGCAGTGTGTTCCTGTACAGTGTAATGATTCGTAGATAAAACATATAACATAGTTCTCCCTCTTTCCTCCTGTCTCCAGGGCAGCTGCTGCAGAGAAATGGTGTGATTTCACCTGAGTGTGTGTGATTCCTGTACAGAGCCATCAGGGCCTTTAAAGACATCACAAGTGTGTGGTTAAATGGACTATAGGCCGATGTGACGTGCAGCCCGGGGCCGACAGGTGTCTCCATATAAGCACTATTAACTCCTCTACCTGCGAACGCCTCACCGTGTGTCTGTGTCACTGCTAATAACGCCCCCAAATACAAGGAAACACGGGGAAAGAGCCGTGAAAGCACGCGGGGGGATCATATGCATGGACGCTCTGGATCGCATGTGAGGATTGGTAATTGCACCCCTGGAGGCATCTGGCTCAAAGTGGTGGATGCCCGGCCCGCTCCCGCTCCACTCTCCGTTTCCCAACATCTCAACCTTCAGCGGAGAGCGAGAACAAGCAGAGGAGAGAAAGAGAGGGAGGAGGAGACGTACCGACAGTTCATTTACCCGGAACATGAGCCCGGCGCGTACCAGCCCAAAGATAAGCAAAGTGAACGCTTCATGCCTGATGGAAGACAAAGGCAGCAATTTAAAAGCATCTGCATCCAACACTGCCCCCCCCACACCCCTCCTGTAGCCCTCCCTCCTGCCCCCCTGTCCGGACTGATATTGAAACATAATCCATTGGGAGCGCAGACATGTCAGGAGGATTCTATGGAGCCTCCCCCTTCTCATTCGGGACAATTCATTCAGGACAATTTCAGGTGCACAATGTTTTATTTCAACGGGGCAGACAGTCGGCTCACAGTTTCACTTTGCTGCTGTTTAGAAAAAATAAGACACATCTACTGACATAAAAGAAAAGGAAATAAGAGAGTACACTTTTATTGCTGCTTTATAGCCCCTCTTGAAGACACCTATGCCACTGCACTTCTTCACACAAACTCTCAGGACAAAACTTTTTCCACTTTTGAGTCTCCGTAAAGAATACAACTGAGTGATTTAGATGTTGTTGGTAACATGAGAGCATCTGGTAATTCCCATTAAATAATTTAACTTAAATAAAAAATGAAAAAAACCCTTTATAATCCAGACATTATGTTATTAAGGTTTATTAGCTTGATTTCTTTCTAAACAATGATTAAAGACTTTGTCCTCTCACACAGGTTCAAGTGACTGATATGACAAAAAAAAAATCATAATTCTTTTGCTTATATTGATTCATTACGATTTAGATTTACAAGATTTAGATTTTGTATTTTCTATTATTAACAAAAAAACGAATGGCTTTCAACACTTATTTCCTGAGCATAATCAAGCTAAACAAAATCTAACAATTAATTGTCGTTTAAAACTAAAATAGTCAAAAATCTTCCTCCGAAATCCGAACTCCAAACCACATTCTTTTACTGACAGGACTGGCTGCTCCGTTAAAAAGAGCCACGCTGATCACAGACTACTAAAATATGAGTAATTGCACAGCTTGTATTGTGCAAAAATGGATCTAAACTTAAACACATATTCAGATTCTTAATTTAATTTGAAAGAAATTTATTATAGAATGTGTGAGAGTTTTAAATGTATTTGCAATATTTTTTGCACACAACTTACCATCATGTTTTTTTTTGTAGTTGTTGCTGTTGTTCACGAATTCTCCAAGATCTTCCTGCTCCTCCACTGAAGCATCTGGTGAAGAGTCTACTTAAGCACAATACATGAACTTCACTTCAGCCGTAAGTACAAGCACAAATGAATAATATACACTTTTACAATACTTTTACAATACTTTTAATATACACTTTTACAAAACCTGTATATTATTCAGAACAACAATGGAAAAATGTGTTTGAATCAAAGATGTGAGCTTATGGAACAATCTAAATGAAAAACTCAAAACTTCTAAATCTATTCAAGTGTTTAAAAGAAATGTCAAACACGATATTGTAAAAAAGTATGAAGTACGAACTATCCTTTTGTGTTAATTAACAGGGATTTAACAGGATTTTGTGTGAAAATGGAGCAGATGTTGCAAGTTTATATTTATTTCTGCTCCTTTTCATTCAAATTGTTACATAATACAGATTTTTTTTTTTTTTTGCATTCATCTTTTATGAATGAAACAAATAAAGAAATGAAATATGTATTTAAACCTGCAATTTTACGCTATCCAAAACTTTATTTTATTTCACAGACTTAACTTTTCCCGTTTTCGAAGCCGGACTCATTTATCACCACGGCTCGTCTCTCATTGCGTTTCACTCTCGCTGTTTTTGAGTATCGCGCCGAGGAGCCAAAGTAAACTTCCATCCGGCGCGTTTTACAAACACTTTGTCACAACACATATGGGTCAGGAGCTGCATCGGCACAATTATCCGTTAATGGCCAAAGTGCCGAAAAACAAAAGAATAGGGAATAAGTTTGCGAGACAACCGCACTCAAGCTCAGAGGGAAGGCACGACGGAGGGAGGGAGAGACGGAGCTGAAAGGAAAGACGAGAAAGCATCTTCCAACATCAGTTTTCAGCCTAATGTTAATAATTTATGTGGCTCTTGCTTTTTATTATTATTATTTATTTATTTACCACTTTCTTGTGCAGCATCGTTCGCCGGGTTTTCAAAAGGCATCACGGACAGGCATGGCATCTCTCCAAAGTTTCGAGCGCACTTTCAAAAGGCTTTCTGCGCGTTTATTTATATATTTGTCCCTCCTTTACACTTGTCTTGTTGTTATTTGGCGAACGCGAACGCATGAAGCTTTGATGAGAAGCAAAGTTGACACGTATTCTTCTACCCTGACCCCCGAGGAAATCTAAATAAAACAGTTAAATATTGTATAGAGCCACCGAGGGCCTATTCTCACGCACGCCTCTCATTAAATCTATCCAAGTGTCAATTAAAGTCATTCATGTGCCCACCAGCAGGGGTCAGGGGTGAGGGAGAGCGCCTGTACCGGGGGCGGGAGGCGCACTTGACCATGACCCCGAAGTCGGCTTTCATTGGACCGTTTGAATAGCGCCGTTGATGTGTGTTACTGGCGGAGATGAAAAGAGAAGTCAGCCATGTTTGAAAAGATTTGTATGTTCCTCAAAACCTTTGAACTCTCCGGTAGCACGTACCCGTTTTTGCTCACAACACTTTTTATCGAAACCAAAAATAAGAACTAACCGAACCCACTTTGAACAGTCAGCTTTGACAAAGTTCAGCTACAGTGCTATTTACATTACGTATATTTTAATAGCGCCCTTTAGAAGAGAGCAAGAGGTCCGTCTCAATACGAATTCCACGTCTTTAAATTTGCCAAATATTTAACGCATTGCAAACAACTCATAAACTGCACAGATGAGTTTGTAGATGCACTGACATTGTACTGGGAGCATCTCAAAGAAAAAGGAACAAGGTCTTATCAATAATGTGCAAAACTCTTTTAGCAGCGCAAATTACTGTGGCCTTTAAGCCTTCAAATGTGACACCCAAATATCTATATACTAAAAAATAGATTTGGCTTATATTCCATTTTATAATTATATAAATAACAATAATATCCAGCGCGCACACATTCCATCTTTCTGATTTCTAAAATGTTTGTCAGTAGTTAAGAGTTGCACTACTTTTTAAAGTATCTGTATCTCTGCTTATTTTGTATGACTTTTGTATTTGTAGTAAATAATATTAACTCTCTTATACAAACTCAAAAAATAAAAAAATATGAATGAATGATATATTATTGTGCTATAGAAAATAGTATTAAAATCAACTCAAATGTTTCTTAAGTGGCAAAGACGGACAAAAGACAGACTTCTGCGCTCAACTTTAAGACTTACTACATATGAGTTATATATTTATAGTTATATATATATATTATAGTATTATAGTTATAT
>KN494921.1:705-13742 GCA_000787155.1 Scartelaos histophorus | reverse complement strand
TTAACTCACATGTTTGGCTCTTTGTTTGCACAGACGTAGCCATTTTTAAACAGTGCTTTTTACAAATGCAGACCGCGTGCTTCCGGAGGTAACTTGACCCCGGTTTGGATTTGAACTCCGTGCCCTGACCCTCAATCAATAACCCCCCACGACAACGACCTCTTTTACGCACAGTACTCGCTCTGGCCAGTAGATGTCGCAGCCTTCTGTACATCTGGGACCGGAGAGTAGCCTACCGGGATGGATACAAGCGCTCCCATATGACAAAGCTTCACCATGCCTGGAAACCTGGGAACCGGAGCACGGACAGCGTAGAGATATTTTGGCGTTTTTTGCATCTTAACGTTAACCAACTGAGCAAACGCACTGACGCACAACTTCAGCGTGCACCTTACACTTACTTAGTCTATTAAAACAACTACAATCTCGCTTTATTTCTGCTCGTAAATGAACTTTATGGAGATGGTGTAACCCGGAGCATCACCGCGCTGGACGCACAGACGAACGTGGTGCGAGGAGTGGACGATTGAACGTACTTTTGAAAACCTACTTTAGTTTGATACACGAGGGATACGGCGAGCGCACCAGCAACGCGAAAAAAAGAGAGAGACAGTGCGGTTGGAGACTAGCGAACAGAGGAGGAGAGAGAGCAGCCAGCAGCGCGCAGCTTTTCAGTCCGCGGAGCTTGAGATGGACGTGAGGTTTTACCCAGCTCCCCCTGCAAGCGTGGGCTCCCATACATTACCGACAGATTCCACTTTGGACTATTACCACTCTAACAAGGTAAACGCGCTTCTTTACTACTTTACGAGCGAGCGGTTGTGTTCTTGCGATGCGCGTAAAGGTGTTACGTTTTTGACCTAAGTGATCCGAGCTGTGGAGGATGACAAGTGTCGTACTTTTCGGTCCCTGGGGATAAGCAGTGGGGAAATAACGCAAAATTGGGGTTTGTTAGTTTCTTTCTGACCCGCTTTGTGTTTATCTTGAGTTATTATAATGTCACTACACCTGTTCTGCCTCCTGCATTCAACTTCGTTAAAATAAGTTAATGAGGATAAAGTGATGAAGCTCTGCGGCGCAAATCTGCTGGAGCATTACGCATCCCCGGGCTTTTTACATATAAAAAGGAATTGAATTTGGCCAGTTTAAAATCAATATATTCGAGCTATTCATTCAGTAAAGTATATATCTAGCAGGCTACACGTGCCAAATGCGAGTGTGTTATCTACTTTAAACAGAGATTCCCACATGGATCAATGCGCAATTAGTGTAATTAAAAAGAACGAGTTTGCGTTTCAATTTGGCTATGTTAGCAATACTATGTGCATGTATTTAAAATCTGCTTGGTCTAGTTTTGTTCTATATTTCGTAAAGTTAATATTATTCTACTCAAAGTACAAATGCAAGTTTTTTTGTTTTTTTTCTTTAAGCTTTTCATTCTACAACTTAGGCCTGCTTTGTAGTGACCATATTTGGGACACTAAATATGACCTCTGTGATTTATTTGCATACAAAATATACATTACAACGAACCTTTTGCAACACTGTAGATGAGTGGGAACATAACATAACAGCCAAACCCTATAGCTTCACCTATAACAACTTTAAACAGTCTAACAGCCCCAGTATACACAGGAGTACACATAAGAGGCACATAGCGTTAAACATGCATGCTTTGAATGCTTTGCTTGCCATAGCATCTGGAACAGGGCCAGCGTGCTGCTAACGTTTGCTGATGACAAAGTGAAACGCTATCTCACAGTACAATATTTGAATTGTTAATCCCCTGTGTTCATATACACAGACAGAGAGGAGAGGAGAGGTTATATGATACAAGTGTCCACCGCTTTGCTCCTCCATAGTGCTCCAACTCTTGATACTTCTAATATACGTGTGGCAAATATTTAATTGTTTACTATAAAACTGCTACTAAGATGAACAGGCCTGTCACTATTATCACTATATCGACTTATCGTTCAGTGTATGAGAGCTGGAACAATATTTCTTAGTGGTCAATAGTTATCATGTGTGCATTTTCTTTGCACTATAATGGAAATCTTGGGTTATTTTTGGCCACATGACACAATACAAGACAGGTAAGATTGAATAAGTAACTTCGAAGACTCATTATAGAAGTAAAGTAACGACTGAAGTGTTTCATTCAACTATTTATTTTTATATTTTACGATTTTTTACATTTAGAATAGTTTTTTGTGGTTTTGAATACGATTTTTTACATTTAGAATAGTTTTTTTGGTTTTGCATAAATTAGTTTTAATATAACTTCAAAATTTGTTATCCTGACAGGCCTAAAAGTGAGAACAAAAAAAATCGGAGAAGTGCAACTGCTGTGATTACGTTTGCAATATGTTTTAAAAGTAGGATTCTGTTGTGCACAATATAAACAACTCTTAAAATTTGAAAGATAGAAATATGAACTTATAAACTGATCCTATGCATTTCGGAACATGTTTGTAGACGTCTAAACTACAGGTACTACTAGCACGCAATGTATCTATAAAAGACACTTTTTTTTGTTCTTTGCAGGGAACATCTGTCTAAATAATTAAATCCTTTGCGGTTTGAAATTTGAAAAAGTTACATTACAGTTCAACAGCGATATATTATGCAGCCCTATACTCTTCCGCTGTCACTCTGAATGTCTTTGTGACCTTTCTTTTGTGGTCTGTTTCTGCTCCTGTTGGCTGCCAAACACAATAGCAGGTGAAATTATAATTAAATTCAGAATTAGTTTGGTTGTCTCTTATAGATTTTTGTTCTTCAATATCATTTTATTACATCATAACAGTCACAGTGTGCATTTTGTTGGCCATAGAGGTAAGTTTTGGGGTTAGGGCATCATGTAACATTGTCATTATTACAGTGATGGGTTGGACAAGCTGTAGCAAGGTGCATTATCTGATTCACTGCTGCATACACCACAAAAGACGAAGACATTTTTGCCACCAGTTATTTAGCTAGTTAAGTTAGTTTAGTTAAATGTATTTGTAGTTTAAAACAAATTGGAAAAAAAGCATGTGCAAAAAGCTCAAAGTGCACCATGAGGCTTTAAAAACAACCACGTGAATGGAAACAATAAAAACTCTCAAAAGCTTCTCGTTATTTATTTTTATAGTTGAGGTTCTGATCATTTGAAAGTTATTGTGGTGAACTTGTGGCCTAGTTACATTACATTATACTTTGAAGTACATTTTGGTTAAAGATGTACACTGTAACTTCTCTAAAAGGAGTCTGACATTTGCTTGTCTTTATGGTTCCACTGTTTGGCATTAACCATAGCTACGGAAATGTGTTTGTCGGTGCATATTATATCACTGAAACCAACAGTAATTTTCACTTTTAGAAGTAGTCATTTTTTTATGTTTAATTTGATTGGCCTCCAGTTTGTTAAATAAATATAAAAGTTTAGTTTTATTGATCTTTGCTTGGCCAGTCAAATCAGATAACAAGAATAATCACACAGACCAAACAAAATTTTTTTTGTCGATTTATTTGCACAACAGAAATCATCAAAAACACCTGATGACTTGTGTCTGTTTATTAATGGCTTTTTATAGTAACTTGTATTTGGAAAAATGCCCCCAATGCCCTTTTTTGCATAACTTTCCCTATGAAAACCTGCACAGATGTGAAGAGTAAGAAAAGAAACTAGATTACTCACAAGTGAAATTGTTTACATTACAGTAATCTCATAACTCAGAAATCAGATAATGATCAGATTTTCCGTGTGCATGTGAGGTAAGTTTTTCCACCATTGTTTAAAGGTTCTACATTACACAAATTAGATTATTGTGAGCTTTAAGACACCAGGTAAAGGTAGTTTTAAAGTTACCTGCTATATTTTTACCTTTACTTCAACAGAGATTGCCATTTACAGGGCTGAAATCATCATCTAAATATGCAAGATTTATGTGTTAAACATAACAAAACTCCAAATTTATTATGAGGAAACAACATTATAACAGAGATAACAGTTAAAAGTTGCATAATTGCTCTTTAAGAATTTACTCTGGGGCTCCATGCATATTCAGAAATACCCATATATAAGTGTTAATGCCTGCAATTAGACTTGCATTTCAGCTATTTTGCAAGTTTTTATCTTTATATTGATTTAAAATGTTTCTCATTCTATTATTCCTTGTAACAAATATTCATCATTCTAACATAATCCATACACTAAAGGCTTTCCTCCACTCTACAGTCATACATATTCTGCATATTCTGTGTTTGATTGGCTGGTATTTATAGATGTGACTCATTCCATAAAGCATTTTTCATAAGCCTGTGAACATATAGACTATTAATGGGCCTGTGCTCTCACAATGGAGGCCTCCTGTAGGGTGTTGATCATTTACACTTAAAACTGACTCCTAATTAAATAGCTGGTGTGATTGTGCATCCATAAGCTCATTCATTTGGAAGGCAGTGTTTAGATAAGTGGGACAATGTGCACACAACACTATTCATTTCAATAAACAGTATGCATTATCTGGTATTTTTAAATGATTATGAACACCTAATTCTTGGTATTTCGTGTATTTTATAGGGGCCATATGTAAGAGTCTGATTTTAAATGAATGCAGATTTATTCTTAATTACAAAAGACATTGAACGTGATGCCCCATTTATTTATGTTCCTTTTTTTTTTTCTTTTCCAGTCAAAAAGGAGAATGAGCCTCACATGAGTCTCTCATTTGGGTTCCCGGGTTCAATCCTTAAATCCATTTGGTTTAAACCTAAAAGGACTCTCTCTAATCTGAATCAACACTACCTAAACTCCAGTACCTGCAGCAAATCATGGAGCAGAGCTAGTGCAGCCTTTGCAGCTCAGAAGGTCAATTCTGTTTCTTCACATAATCAATATCCTGCCCATATACTGAGAAAAATGTGCATGTGTTGTTTAAATTCAGATTTAGGAACCTACAACCGTGGATTACAATCTCTATATAAAGAAGTGGACTAATGAAGTGTGACGTCAGGTCAGGTCAAAAATACAGCGTTCAGGTCCGGTCAAGCAGTTACAGGGACAAATTTGGAGTTGAGTTCCCTATTAGGAAGAGGAAATGATTTACGGACAAAACTGCAAAATAAAAACACCAGGATCATGTAGAGCGGGTTAATACATTTTCATTTTTAGAGTGAAATGAAGAGCCTGACAGCAGCAGTTATGAAGACAGGAGCAATGTGTTTTCCAAAGTGAATTGGAGCCAGAATTGTGCCCATGGTGGCTAGCAGATTAGCTATGTGCATTTATGTACAGTTTATGGTTTAAATATGCTGACATAAATATGCAGGGTAGTAGAAGTAATATTTAATGAGGATAGAACGTGGTTAAAAATTTAAAGTCTAGCATAATATAGGTTCAAAGAAAATAAATGTTCGATAATGGCCAGAATTAAGATTAGAATGCCCCATAACTGAAATAACTGAAGTCCATGTGTGCTGGTGTAGATAGTTTGAAAGGTTAATAATTAGAGAATGTGAAAGGTGAGGCAGGATGGAGGTGCATGCAGGCAGTGATTGACTGACGCCTGTTTGCTGTATAGATCACACTGACAGCAAATGCCAATCCCAAACTTCTATGAATGTATTTAACCTTTGAGAAGTCATGGTATTTTCTAATTGTTGTTGTTGTGTGGGAGATGCTATAAGAAGGACTGTTATGCATGTATTTTTTTTTTTTTAGAAATTTCTTTATCTTTGAGAGTGTATTGACTTCTTATTTCCACATATCCTATTTCAATATGTGACCTTTTAATCGTTTTTATAATGATGGAATTGACACTGACTTGAAGATGCATTTTATCGATCCTCAACTCTTGGGTCAATGACACGACGTCTGTCCAATTGCAGTGTCTTCACTTAAAAAGGTTCAAATTTCATAATAATTCCTCACATAGCTGTAGTACCACTGACTTCCATGGAACCATTTTTTTTTTTCATATATCATGAGTAATTCTGCATGTTTTTTTGTACCTAAAGTGCAAAAATGTTCACGTGGTGCGACTGCAGATTTTTAGACTTCTTTGAAATGACTCTAAATCTAATCACATTTATTTTCTTTCTTTTTTTGGCATATATAAGTGTTTTAGTTCCAAATGAAATTTCAGTTTTCTTGAATAGATATTTCCCCCATAATATTCAAACAAATATTGTCTGAGCCTGTCCTTTTTTTCACTTATCATGTTTTCATGTTTTCAAATATCAATAACATGTTCATATTACTCAGAACGTAGATTAACATCCCAACCATGTTTAAGGAAATAAAACGGTTATTGTCACATGGCATTTAAGGTTGTAGCCAATGCATGCACATAAAGATACACTAAAATGATTAATATAAATGTCAAACACAGATTTATACAGACCTGGCATTGTAAATATTTGGAAAAAGTTCAACAGAAACTACATTGACCCTCTTACAAGTCAGATCTGTGGCGAGGTGACCCTGCTCACAGTACAGTATAACCTTGAGAACGATGCATTCTTTCTATGACTGGGAACTCCAAGCCACAGATCTGACTTGTAACTTGGTCTGGTGGTACATTTGGAAACATTCAAAGCAAAGAAATCAAATCTACCAGAAATGCAACTCAGTGCACCTTTAAAGATTCATAACACAATTCCTACTCAGTGTTTTCCAGTATCAGTACACTGAATATTTTACTACTTTAATCAAACACGTATTACAGTAACAATAATTCTAATACACACTGACACCACCATTATAAACCGTCTCATTACACGACTGTACCTCATTATCCCCTTTACAACTGCATTTGTGTGATTATTTGTGTTTGTTCCCCGTGGCTCTCTTACTTTCCTCTCCGTCCAGCTCCAGTTGTCTTGCTTGATCGTAGTGAGTCATCTTTTTACGTTTTCGCCCAAGATTCGTCCTAATCTTTGTGAATCGTGTGTGTGTGTGTGTGTGTGTGTGTGCTGAGTGGGAGTCTTGTTCTGCATACACCGCCCCACAGGCCACTTGTGCTCAAATGCCTGTTTTAGAAGGAGACTATTTGTCAAATGCATTATGACTTGTGCGTACCCGGCGGCCAAATCACTCGGCTCAGATGAAGTCGGATGGATTACTGTAGCGCCGTTCTACTTTCCCTCTTTTTCTCTTTCTCTCTTTTGGTTTATGTCTGTTCTGTCTCTTCTTTTTATACTATTTTGCTCTCTCTTTTGCTTTATGGCTGTGTCTTTCTTTCTATACCTCTGTCTTTTCTCTCTCTTCTTTGTCTCTCTCTCCAGTCACTTTTTTCCTCTGCCCACCCTCTCCTCACACTATTTTTCCCTTTCTTTTTTCCCATTTTCCCTCTCTCCTCTTCTCTCTTTCCCCTCTTAGTATATGTCTGTCTCTTCTCTCTTTCCTCTTTCCCTCTCTCTTCTTCCTCTCTTTCTCTATCTTCCTCTCTTTTTCTCTCCATCTATATTTCTCTCCCTTTCTTTTTTACATTTTACCTTTTCTCCTCTCTCTTTCTCTCTGTCTCTCTCGGCTCAGGTTCTACTTTCTCTCTTTTTTCTCTTATGAATCATCTGTTCCTTCTCTCTTTCTATATCTGCCCATCTCTGTCCCCCTTGTCTCTGTCTTTTTTTCACGATTTGTCTGCTGTTTCACTTTTTCATTCTCTCTTTTTCCTTTTCTCTGTCTCTTCTCTCCGTCTCTTTTCATCTTTATCTCTATTTGTCTCTCTTTTTCTATCTGCTTGTCTCTCTTCCTCTCTTTTACTCTCAATCTATCTCCTTCTTCCTCTCTCTTCACTTTTTTCTATTCCACCCCTTCTCATTCCTCCCCACTCTTGCTCCTTCTCTTTCTCTAATTTTGTCTCCTCTGTCTTGTCCCATTTTCAGCCCCTCTTTCTCTCCCTTTTCTCTTTTTTTTTCTTTTTTTTTTACTAAATCTGCCTCCTCTCTCCCTTCTCTCTCTTTTTTCTCTCCCTCTGTCTCTCTCTTGTAACACAACCTCACGTAATTATCCCATAGTTTTACTGTAGCTTTATTATCCAATGGTTTGCAGATGTTAAGCTTTGCTCTGTGTATCTTTCTTGCATTTTAAATTTAGTGCATGCCAAATTACAGAAAAATAATAATAATAATCAAATTACAGAAAAAAATAAATAAATAAAAAATCATGATTGTCAAAATGATGTTACACTATAAAGTGACAAGCAGGTGGCAACATCAGGGCGAGGTACAGGTCAGATCTGCGTAAAGGCAACCCTGCTCTCAGTAAAAATGCATGCTTTCAAGGCATTTTTTTAAACCATAATTGAATAAAAGCATGGTACATAAGTTTAATGCTATACTATGTAACATTCCAAGCAAAACAGTAACATCTCTGTGTTGATACTTGTGACAGTCCTCTAAAAAAGTGATTACGTGCACCTTTAAATGACACTGCAAATATATTTCCCATATTGTGAAGTTGTTGCTTGTAACTGTGCCCCAACTTTTGCAGTTTTAAATACAATACAATTTTGAAGTTGCCAGTTTCCACACTTTTGCCATGTTCTTGTAACTCTTTCGGAGAATAAAAAGTTCAAATTCAACATTAATCCGTGGCTAGTTTTTGGCGAAACCATGTAGCTCTTTTAAAAGCACTTGTCCTACTTCCTTCTCTCCCCATATCATAGTATTAGTCACGGTAATACTTCAAAGTACAGACTGGCTAACATATTCTCCTCTTTGAATCCTCCAAATGTGCTTTTTATGCCCTTCTTTCTCAAAACATGACCGCAATAGGAATAGCGTCTGTGGAAGTTAATTACATGGGAGCTAGCATTCTTGGTTAGACGACATAGTGGAGTTTTTTTTCTCTCATTGCGTCCATTCATAACATTCTGCTGAGTGGCCAGTCTGAGCTGCAGTAAAGCTGGAAAACTGTTAACCCCTGCGTGGCCAGAGGAAGGCAGTCTGTATGTGGAAGTGACTGGACGTGAAAGTTTTCAGTGGATACAACACGGTAGCGATGGGTGATGTATTGTATCGTCTGCATCTTACAAGATAATTGGCCTATTTCAAGTTGTATATGCTAATTTTGTTTTTCTAATGTCAGTGTGAAGCCTATCATCTGAATAAGTGAAGTTAAAGGTGTTTTCTGGTGGCAGGTCTGCATTTTTATCTTTTATTTATATCACATTTCTTGGAATTTTCCACAATATGGCATTAGACTTGGTGTTGCAATCAGCTTTTTCTTTTCTTCAAAATGTTAAAATTTTGTGGTTTTATGGAATATTTGAACATCAACCAAAGCATTTGCAATCACACGTTTGGCCATCTGGTAGTTTTCAAAAATAGAATCTGATAAATTGTCATAGTCTTCAAATATAGCATTATTATTACTGACTTAATTAGAGATGAGAATTGCATTGTGAAGAGTCAGGAGAGACACTCAGCAAAGTGTCTCAAACAGGATTCGATCTCACAACCCTAAGGTCTGCAGCGAATACGTACCTCAACAAACTCATAGGCCTTTCTGTATTACTGTATTACACATTATATTGCACATTCTGTTTTGATGATGCCTTTTGTGATAAACATTACCGCTTCTATCCACAGTAGAGTTGTTGTTCTCCACATCAAACCACTTCTTGTCTCATTTACCTTCCCAGCAGCAAAGTCAGAAGGTTACACAAGGAATATGGATTGCCCAAGGCTGATTTTGTCTTTGAGTTAATGATAAGTAGATACAGTATAGTGCTATTCTCTGGGGCGTATACTTAACATTGTACTTGGTGAATGATGCAAAAGCAAAGTACTGGATTTTAACGTTGCAATAAAAATAATTGATTTGAATATTATGATTTGGACATAATTACTATTTGAGATTGTTTTGTTTTGATTGATGATTTTTCATTTTTTTCATATTTTATAAAGGAATAATTTAAGGTTAGGGACAGTCATTTAATTTTTCATGCAAGAGTACATTTAATTTTCCACTAGAGTACATTTTAAAAGCAGCACAAAATCAGAAGACTGCAGGCTGTCTTCATATGGTTATTTAGTATTTTTTGTTCATGGCAAACCTAAAACATAGAGAGATATGTTGTATTTTGAAATGAGAGCAGGTTGTGCGTTTAAACTGCATCTTAAGCAATTCTTTTTTGAAGTTCATACTGATACTGTATTTAAAACTGGACGTGCAGCCTATATATACAGACATAAATGAGTCAGATGCTTATCACGTAAATGGTATAGTAACATTTTTATATCGCTTTTTTCCACCCCAAGGCACTGAAAGCTACACCAGTGTATCCAACTCACACAACTACAGTGTTCATCTAAGTCACACTGCTATACTTTGACAGAGGTCAGTGAATCTGATTGCTGTATCAATGATATTTATGTTGAGGGATGGATTTGTACCATCAACCTTTGGGCCAGTGGACAAACATTTTGAGCTGCTGTGGAAATTATACATCTATGAGAAAATGTATTTCAACTGGTCTAAATAAATTTTCTGGAATAAACAGAACGATCAAATGCACAAGGCCCCATCCAACAGCCACTAGGGGGCTCACAGAGTTCAGTGCCTATTGGTTACTCTACATTAATGCAGAATATCAGACTAAAAATACTGTATTAGTTTGTGATAAAGATTGTGCAGATGTCAGTTAATGACTTGATAAGACATTTTGACAAACTAAAGTCCCCCAGGAAGCATTTTTTTCAGACAAAACTTGAAATACCCTTGCCAATTGCTGTGGTCTTTCCAAGAAATAAATAAAAATCAGATAGTGTTTAAAAGGGAACCAGAGGTGGAGCAGTGTAACAAACGACTGTGAATATAGTCGGACTTGGCCCCGCCCCCTTGAGTGTAAGCAGTACAATGGTGATGGTGACAGAGACTCACTGCCCCTCTGCACTTTATAATGTGGAGCAGACGTGAGTCAGAGCTACTAGAGGTGTTAAGAGGTCCATAAGTCATGCGGCCTCAGAATAGATAGTAGACTTGATCCTGCCTGGTTAGCCCCTTAATCACCAGCAGCTCTGCACAGCCTGGCTATTTATGTCCATGATTGATCACATTCAATGCACATATTTCAGTCGTGACAGAGCAGTTTTAAAATCAGTTTCCCAATACGTGTTTTGATATATGACTGTGGTTTGAATTCAAGATCTGTACTGTTTTCTACTACTTTACAATATGGAGTTTTGGCGAGTATTTTGTATGTGTTTTGTGTTTTTAGTACTTCGGTGCACATTCTAAATTCTTGTCAGATCCTGTTGATAATACCCATGATACATTTTCCAGAACTCCAGCTAAGTCCAGTTAACCTAATAGCCTACACACATCTGAACAAGCATAATTGGATTTTAAAACAAGACTTAACCAAGATTTAAAATGATCTGAAGCAGGACTAAACCAGCCTAAACTAAACTGAGCTATCTTAACCATCTTAAAGGTAAGAAGGATTATGACTTTTTAATTTAGTGCACTTTTTCACCCTGATCAGATCTAATTTAGGAGAAGGAAATATGACCCAACATTTTTATTATTATTATTAAGTTAGCTTCTTTATGTTGCCTTGAAGAGGTAACAATAGTGATCTGCTTTTTCTGAAAATTCATTGGTTAAGTTCATGTCACTCACTCAAAGCATTGCTCGGGCTGACCAGTAGGGGGAGCGTGTCAGTGAAAATGTCTTTGTTCGAGCACAGAGCTGTGTTCATGAAGAAATTTGTGAATCACGAAATGGTTAATGTTCATTTTATTGCATTTGGCCCATTCTTCAATACCGCAGGGACACCCCATCAGAAGCAGCAGGCACTGCAGTACTTTTACCAGAAGAACTGATCGTCATATGAGATCACAATTACATTTTTATCAACATATCACCCAGTCATAATCGAACTAGATTATTTATACTATTTAAATCCAGTGTACCAGCACCAGTCCCCAACCCACAGCTGGAAAAAACCTCTAGTCTGTCATGTCCAGTGGTGGAAGGTCATGAAGTAAAAGTTGTAAAATACTGCACTAAAATGAATGTAAAATTTTAGCTATCTGCACTTTACGTAAGTACATTTTAAAGTGGATAGTTTTACTTCACTACATTTGAGAGCAAATATCTGTACTTTCTACTCTACAACATTTTTGAACAGGGCTGAAAAGTAAAAATATTCAGCATGTCTGAGACCTGCTTAAAAGGGTTGAGAGTTTATTTTTAACACGCTCATAACTTGCACTAAAAATATGACATTAAATAAACAAATGAAAACAGTTAGAAAAAGCTAATGATTCAGTTGTTTCTGTCAAACAAAATTTTGCACAAATCTGATCACAATCACTACATTTTTGAAACTTTATTAGATCTCAGAATTTGCAAAATACTAATACTTTTACAGTAGATTTTTTCATGAGATACTTTTACTTGAGTATTTCTTTCCTGTGGTATCTGTATTTTTACTTAAAGTGCTTAAATTTTCTGGAGGAAGGTCAATCAAATGCTTTTCTCCATAGAAATGTTACTGCTTTGTCAATAAATTTTCATAGTGTGGTATTAAACCTTTCTATCACCATAGAGACTAAACCAGACCAGATCTGTGGAGAGGCAATTAATATCATACTGTGGAACATTCTAGACAAAGCAATGGCATATCCATCGACACAAGAAGCTGACAAACCCCCAGATGAAAAGTTATAACTATTATGTATAAATGGGACAAAAACAGTTCACAAGATCAATCACTTTGCCTGGATTGTTGCGTCATAGGTAAAAATCCTTACTTACACAGTGCACCTTTAAGTAACAAAATTGAGTACTTTTTTCACTACTGGTCATGTCATTCAGCGCTGTGGAAACCAAAATGAGCTGCTGCCACCATATGTGTTCCAGTCCAGAAAGAAACTTGAAAGTCCCACGTTTATTGTTTCAGTGCGGTTCAAACCCAAACGCTCCCAAAACGCTGATTGATTGATTTCACCAGAGAATGTAGCTATAAGTGATGGACTGTTAGAAAAAAGCAAATTCAAAGTGATGTATTTAGACTAAGCGCTTTTACATGTTCTTGTAT
>KN494919.1:0-10529 GCA_000787155.1 Scartelaos histophorus | reverse complement strand
ACGCTGCCCATTACTCTATGCACCAGACCCTATGAACCCCTCTGCAGGTGGTGAGCCCACAGGAGGGAGGGACTCCCCGCCGATCCCTTGTTGTACACTGTTCATAGGGTGTTGCATGTTTTTGGGTGATGGGGGAAACCGGAGGACCCGGAGGAAACCCATCCAGACACGGGGAGGAAACATGCAAACTCCACACAGAAAGGCCCGGGTGACCCGGGGATCGAACCCGCAACCTTCTTGCTGTGAGGCATGAGTGTTGCCACTCAGCCACCGTGCCGCCTGATTAAACAAGTGTGAATTTTAAATATAGTGAACTTGAAAATGAGAAGTTTAACCTGAAAATGTAAAATGACATCCTATTATTCCATACTAGAATGAATTTCTGTGTTATGAATGAGTTATCCAGCAGTCTGACCTCCTCGTGCCCTCTGACCCCTGACCCCCACAGCAGCACCAGCAGAATAGCACTAGAGCCTGAGCTTACTTTTGGTCTCTCCCCAGCCGTACATCCTACACGTGGTGCCCTCTGGGATGGAGCAGCCGGCCACGGGCAGCTGGATGGTGTGGACGTTTTCTGTGGGGAAGGCAGGTCTGGGTACATACAAGAGTCATGCATTAGAATACTTCAGAAATGTACTACAAAAATGTACTGCAGTCAGCCATGGAGTTATAACTATTGAAAGAAGTTATCCCTTTATTATTTTACCCAGTGTACCAAACACAAATATTCAAGTTGCTGTAATTGAGTAGGCCTTTTGGGTAATTGTGCTTTAATGAACAGATTCTATATGTCTTACATTATGCAAAATTAACTCTTGTGAGCTTTGTGTTTGTTTCATTCATACTTGACTGAGTAATCCTGAAGTAGTAGTTTTGTTTAGTAGAGATGGGCAATTCCAGGTCTGAAATGAGCAAAATGATTCTAGTGAAGGTGAATGGAGTTTAAAAACACAGATGAGCACTTCTTGTATCACCACATGACATCACAAGGTGGAAGAGAGTGCTTTTTGTTTGAGGGAAGAACTCCTAAATATGTAGGGTTTGTGTGTTAAACATATGTGAATGAAACAGACAACTCGTATGTTTGTGATGAGAACAACATTATAACATCGATCAGAAAATAGCACGGGCCCTTTAAATTTGTACTTGTAACTGAATATGATGATGATTTTGATTTATCAAGTTCAGTATAAAAGTGTGATCTATGCTTCTAAAATGGTGATAAAAAAGTAAAAAAATTTCAGTGTACTTTTTTACTTTTTAAGTGTAAGTTTGGCAGCAGTATTTGAGTATATGTTTAGCCATGTAGCTGTACTTCATTCATGAGTACAACTTTTCTGTGCATTGTACAAAGATAAAAAGAAGAGATAATAAGGATAGAAATAAGGATAGAAATTAAACAATTTTTGAGCACTCACTTAGACAGTCGTAAAAGAGCCAGACTGGATCCTTCGGGCCCACAGATCACGTGAGCGATGCTGACTTCCTGTCCTCTCGACCAATCAGGAGCTCCCTCTTCTACACTGGAGATGCCCAGCCACACCCTGTACTCGCTCAGGTCTGGAACACTGTGGTCACGTAAAAGCAACGTCATTTATCATTACAAATGTTTTGTAAATTCATAAATATATATAAGCATTGAAATCCAGATAGCGTACCACGAGGAGAAGCACTGCTGATCAGTCAGGACCCATTCTTCTCGGATTAGAGAGCCTCCACACCAGTGCATGGACCTGGATATAGCAGAAAACAACATTATTATTAAACAAATTATTAGAGAATAGAGATAAACTGATTGCTGTTTGGTATAAGAAGAAAACTGAGGACGAATTTAGACTCTTGAGGTCCACTGCCTATAATACTTTTTTTTAATCTTTGCTAAAGGTTCATCCTATCTTTAGTTTTACACTTAGCGTAAGCAAAGAATATCAAAAAGAGAATGATCCAGTGACAAACAAGAACAATAAAACAACAAGCAAAATCTGAAATCAGCTATATCTGATACTGCAAGAGACAAAACCAGATCATGAACTGGAGCAACGCCAGGGTCATCTGTGCTGAAAGTAACAAAAATCAGCGCTGTCATCATCAAGGCCATCGGGATCCAAAAACAAGGCCCAAAGAGCATAAATTGTAACGAGGGACCATACACCATATTACGCACATGGGAGGAAGCCTTCAGGAAGTAGCTGATGCAGGTAAACAAACATTCCCGTCTTGCTATTCCCAAAATATTCTAATTCAGCGTTTAGTGTTTTAATGGCGTCTGTTAAATACAATTACTAAGCCATCACATCACAAGTAAAAGTACAAGATTGGATTTTTAGTATTAGCTACAGAGCATGTGGGATTATGTGAATGATTTTGTACAATGCTGTTGAAGCTAATTAACGATATAGATGAAGTTTGTTAAGTAATCAATTTTACCAAAATAAATATAAGCCAGGCATAAAAAATACAAGACGGCAGGATCCAACTCAGTGCATTTATAGTGCAAATGAGTGCATGAACGTAGCAGGTTTGTACCCTTTTTGTATGCTGACCATCCAGATGCCGTCGGTGATGCTGACCAGACTGCCTCCCACTATCCTGGGCCTCTTGTGTATGAAGCAGCTCACAGATGACAGCTCCCCTGCACAACACACACACACACACACACACACACACACACACACACACACAATGTAAGAGTGTACCATCCACTTACTGTAAATACTTTCATATTGCAGTAAAGGCATACAAAGGGTACAAGCAAAATTATAAGATTTGTATGATGTGTTGGATGAATAAAATAAATCAAATCTACAAGTCAATGTTTTATAATAAATCAACTTTTTTCAACAAGCAAGGTCACTTTTCTCTACTTTTCTTAATATTCTCTACAGATTGAGAGAGATTTCAATGTGGAGGTTTTAAAATGCCTTGAAAAACATGAGCCCTGCACAGATCTGACCACTGTACTGTCAAACATTACAGTCCACAAGAAATTAACATTGTTTGTCGGACTTGGTATGGATTTCCAAGAACTAGGACTAACCCTAACCAACACTAGACTAAACCAGGTCTTTTTAACCCAATGTCAAAGTATTACCACCACAACACGTGCAAAACCCCATATTTTACAGATCTGTTCCACCTTGTGATGTCATGTGGTAATACAGGAGGCTCTCCACTGTGTTCTTAAACTCCATACATCTTGAATAGGATAATTTTGATAACTTGAGATCCGTAATTGCCAATCTCTACTAAACAAAAGCCAAAATGTAGCTGTTAACTTGAAAACTACTATGACATCACAAGGTAGAACAGAACATTTTGACCTTTGGAGATGCAGACTAATAAGAAACGGCTCAAACGTGTGAATGAAACAAAAGGCAACTCCAGGTATGTCTTATTACTAAGATTATAACATGCCTTAAAGCTCACAAGAACCCATTTTGTGTAATATAGAACATTTAACATGTGGTCAAATCAAAAACCCACCATTTCTAATCTGAGTTTTATGTGAACAGAAATTATGGAATGATTTGGTACTCTATAATTATGAGACTTCTATTGATAGTTCTGACAGGCATCCAAGTGCACAGATGCTCCAGGAGAGGGCCACAGCTCGGGTAAGCATCTGGCTTCACTGCTCGCAAACTGTCACGTCAACTTATGCGATTTTCATATCTCCATCTACTTGTCATACAGGCTAAAAAGGATAAAGCACGGCCCACACTGGTGCAGTATAGACCATGATTTACAGTAATTATAACAGTACAGGGGATAAAAGGTAACGAGATGTGATGAGAGTCGTTAATTTGGGCGATTATGTGGATGTTGGATGGACATGTGGGTGCTGTTGAAAAGGTAGAATGGTGTTTTTATTTCCCCGTTTGACTTATTATAATGTGAGATGAGTTATGGCTCAATATGGACGCTATACCTGTCCAGAGAGATCAGCAAATTAGAAGAACATAGGAGTGTATATTTATTGCAGTTGGTCCAAGTGAAGGAAAAAAGTAAAGATGTAAAGATGTACGGATCTTTGTACTCAGTTTGGTTAGCTTTCTTGCCAGAAATAAAATTGTACTTCTCAGTGCAGTTTGCAGTTACCATATTTTTTTCAATTTGAGTAATACATATGCCAGTGTAACACACTTATTTTAATAAAATATTTGGTTTTAGCTTTTGTTTTCTCCTAATAATAACTTCCCAAAGCAACTAAAGTGGAAAAAGCTTTATGCTGACAATATAAATGATTCAAACATTTGTATTTCTTGCACTGGTCTTTCAGAAATGATTTTGTTCTTCTCATTTTTGGTCTTTACTTCAAAAATACCAGAGTTTGGGCAATATTACAATTTTCGCCGTCCAAATTCCAATCTTATTTACTTAGATTTTACAAGTACTTTCCCCAAATACGTTTTTCCCCCCTCTGAACCACTACTTTGCATTTCTATTTGAATAATATTCATTTGAAACAGTATTTAACAGTACGTAACCTACTGGACGTAGACACGCAAGACAAATGAGGGTCAGGTTTGTGGACCTACAATTTTTCCACATCACTATTACATCAGTCTATAGTATACAAAAATACAATATACCAGTGGTACACGCATAACTATAGAGGGTATGGTATTCTACACTTCTTATCAGTGCTTGCCGGTTTGGTTATTCCACAGTCATTTCCATGGAATCATGCAGATGTCTAGAAAGTTATGTACTTTTACATTTTATGTCCTTTTAGGTTAAATCTTTGCCTACCTCTGTGTACATAATGTTGTATCACAGTGGCTACAAACAGCAAAGCAGCTGTTAAAACAGATCAATACAAAGTGACACTTACCCAGTGGAAGTGTGTTCTGTGGAATCTCACCTGAGGAGAGACAAACAGTGGGGCAAAACATTACACAGTTGTAAAGAGAGTTTGAAAGGTGCTGTGAGTGTTGTCTTAACAATGTGAAAAACAGAAGTTCATTTTTAAAGATTTGCAGTGGTCCAACTTTATTCCTCACTTACCTTATACATTCTGAGCATTCTAATAAGCACATTTCACAAATTTCAAAGGTGCCGTGATGGTAAAACTAAGAAAAAATACAAGGACCTGCACACTTCCTGCTAATTGGACAATCTCAAATACATGGGAAAAAACAATCAGGTACAGGACCTTCAAGTCCAGCTATTTCTAATCACTGTCCAGGTTCTTTACTGATATTTGCAGCCCGGTGACAGAGACTACATCCAGGCTTTAGATCTGGAGAAGGCCCACCACTGCTCATGACAGTTCACCCGGGTGGCATGTGATGGATGGGTCAAACGCAGCCATTAGATCTCTCTACAGGAACGCTCCAGGCTATAGCCATAATGTAAAACATACCTAGCTCTTCTTATGGATCCATACAGGTGCAGTATACACACTGCTCTGTCCCATATGGAGGCGGTTATTACAGTATTTTCACTTGAGACTTTCTCACAGGAAGCTCATCTCTTTTGACACGCTATGATCGGACACATCTTGACACAAAGAGAAAGACTCAACCACAGCTAAACCACCCAACCTTATGTAATGGAGATTGAAGCAGGACAAACAAAGACTAAGGAAGTATTGAGCCAGGCCTAAACCATGACTAAACCAAACCAGTATTTCTCCTTTAAAGGCGCTGTGCCTAAATTTTGCAGTCTTAAAAATGGAAAACAGAGCTAGTTCATGTTAAATAGTTCAGAAATCAGAGCGCCACATCAGTATCGGAACAATAAAACCTAGATTGGTGCTAACCTGTCAGTGCTGGATGACTGTTCTTGCTACTGACAACCGGCATGCTAATAGCGCACCAGTGTTACTTTCCGGTTCACAGAAGATAAAAACGGCCCACAGTCATTTTGTTTGACTCTAAGAACATCTTTAACAGTATATCTGTACTAGGGCAAGATAAATTCTGTAGATTGTGCAAAATTGTTTAATTTTCGTAAGTCCTAACAAGTCACCAAGGCACCAATTCTCTTGGCGACTTTTAAACAGCTCTGTAGTCTGTATAGAGCTTCTTTACTGTAAACCTCAAAATAACACAACCTGCTATTTCACTCAATGAGCACATTGCAAAGGCTCAATTTTTTAAATACCAAACGCCATTTCCTTCACAAACAACATGCACTTTCTTACTCTGCATAAAAACTGCTAAGCTGCTGTAGTTTAGATCTGTACAAACATCTTCTGTAATGTGATTCTTGTATTCGATTGTCAGTTCATATTTTAGTGTATTTGTCAATTCTTCTGGACATTTTTCCCATATCGTGCAGACCTATAAGTCATACGCAATAAACAATAAAATCCAACTCTTATATGGTGATAAAGTAGTACTCACATTGCTTTATACTGCAGTAGTCCCATGGTATGGCTGTGTTGTTTGTATAACACCAGGGCCCGTGCTTGTCTTTATCCGGGTTTCGGCACGAGCTGGCCTCCAAACCTGGCATCAGCAACCCTCTCTCGCCACTGGGAAAAGGTATTACATTTTCATTTATTTTAGTGTTTATTTTGATGTTTCTTGTCAAATAAAGGGGTATATCTAAACAGTGTTCTAGTGTTCACTTAGATAATGTGAACAACAGTGAACCATGTTGAAACGGAAGCATGCAGCGTACATTGCAGTAAATCCCTATTCACACATGCAGCCTAACCTGGGAATTAACATGCATTTCGCCAGAGTAGGATCATGTGTGAACAAAACCGGCACAGATTTCCCTGCATTTTCAATTCAGCAATGTTCTAGGTACATTTCCAGGAATATGCAGGGAAAGCTTTTGAGTGAACAGAGTCAGAAAATCACCAGTACCACCCATAAACATTCACTGATGTAAAATTTTCTACCTCTGCCTGTTGTGACAACTTGATTACTTGGCTAGAGTTTCAGCAAATCAAACACTCCTGCACATACAAATGAATGGTAAAGCCACTAAAATTAATCTTAAAATATAGAAAATGTTGATTTCATCTTATTTCTGTCTTGTATCTGGTTTCCTCACACTCACATGTAAAAGAGGAGGTTTAGTGGTCACTTGATGTTTACCAAATGCACCAAAAGTTCAGAAATTTGAACTGGAACTTGGTTAGCCATTGTGCACACTAATTATTATCTAAAATAAGACCTCAAAAGGATTACAGATTCAACAATGACTTTAAAAGAGTGTCTGATCTCACAGAAATGTGGCTGATGGATTGGTACTACGTGACGCCCACTTGCTTATTCAGAAGTTATTGTTTTAATGTGTCTATTCATTTTTGCAGGCCAAAAAACTAACAGCACACAATAGTTTACTGATGTGTTTACTGACTGTATGTCTATTACATATGTCTTTCCTTGGCAAAAGTTAGTTTTCATGGTTCCAATAGTAGTTACATGTGTCCTGGACCCAGGACTGGTTGAATGGGAATCATTGATGAGTGTGGAAATTTACTGTGAACTATGTGTGGATGGGGCTTTAAATGATGCTAACCATTCAGAATGAGCATGAGAATGAATGACTAAGCCATTGCTGGTAAGATTGACAATGAAAGTGAGATGGGAGACTTAATATCATTTAGTACATTACAAACATCATTTAAAGATGCACGATACACTTTACTTGTAGTCCACCTACTTCTTCTTGCTCTTGCTGGAACGCTCCACCAGATATCTTATGCATCTTTAGGGTGCGCAAGTTTATTTGTGATGATCAACATCACTGAACACATACAATAGCTGATCTGGTTTAACAGGTCCCTTTAGTTTTGCAGAGCCTTAAGCTGTATTTAGAGCAAGCACATTTGGGCCTCTAATTCCCATGTGATAAAGAGAAGGGGGCAGATTTATTATGGAGCATTAGTGAGAGCTGAACTAATTCCCTCTGATACTATCTGGACTGTGTGATAGTGCAGCTGTGCCGGCCCCTCCCTCCAGACAGAGAGAGAGGAGACACCCACCGTGACAAGAGATTTGTGGAGCACATGCACACAAGCTAAACAGTAGACTTGTGCGAATACTCTAGTTGAATATAGTTGGGATAATGATGTAATCTGAGAGTGTCATAGTTCAATGCACGGTTCATCACCTGCACACGGTTCAGCTCTGGTGCAGTGGCCACAAACATTCCTAATAATTCAAAGTAATGAGAGCTCCAGATTCTGGTCTATTTCCTTTCGTGAAAAAACAACAACAACAACAACAACAACAAAAACAGATCCACACCGCAGTTCTTTTTATCTTGAGATTATTAATTAACAAATATTTTAAAAAGGAGCTCCAAAGAACTGCGGTGTGGATCTTTTTTTTTTTTTTTTTCAGATTTTTGTCTTTTTACCCAGGTGCACATTTGATCAGCTTTGCATGTCTCTATCTACCAGTCTATTTCCTTTTTCCTTAATAAATGAATAGTTGGCATGAACAAGTGGTTTTACACATGTGAGAAATAACAGGACTGTGAAATAATCTACCAATGAAACAACACTTTTCGTACTTAAAATATGAAAATAAATATTAAGGTATGAAAAACAACTGCTCTTTCCACCCTGCTCTGCCTGAAGTCCACCTGTGTATATTTTCAGATGGAAGATCTAATCGAAAATGGAGATCAATCAGTATGGGGAAAAAAATTGTGATTCTTTTTTTTCTTTTGAATTTAACGTCATTATAATCAGTGAGCAATCCTGATCAGTGAGTTTCTATTGTCAGGTAAGCCCCCCAGTCCAATTTCTGAGTCTGTTCTGTCAAACCTCATGATTAATATGTATTAATATGTGCTAATGTTAACAGCCCTAATTAAGACTAACCTAATGCTAAATAAAGACTACATTGGGACTAAACCAAGATTTAACAAGAACTAAACCAGGACTGTCCTAAGCCCAAAAGCCGGACTAACACAGACTAGACCAATGCTTTCCCACGCTACCTAACCAAAACACTTAAGTATATGTACATGCAATATTCACTTTAGCCTCCCTCTAACCCTGAGTGAGAGGTTAGCCCAAAGCAGTGAGCTGATGAAGCTTTGAAGTGTCAGACCCCGGGGCGGGCTGGGGTCAAAGGTCAGGGGTCAAGTGCATGCCCCAGACTCACAAACTCCACTTAAATATGTCAGAGAGTCATTCCTGTACTGTGAGGTCACCTTCAGGGAAAATTCTACATTGTTTGGATAGAGTGTGCTAAAAAGAATAACAGTGTCTGGGGAAAAAAAAGGTCCAAGAGGAACCCTGATATGTGTAGAAACATATAATTATATTGCACTTAAAGGTTAGATTTGTGCTTGACAATGAGTTTAGTGCCATTACAGGATGGTAAGATGGTAAAATATTACAAATATTGACATTACTGTGGTTGACTAGATTTGTTGGTACATTGCAAAAACCTTGGTCAAAATTTAAGATATAAACACTTAAATCTGGGTCTGGTGCATAGAGTAATGGGCAGCGTGCTGCCCCCGCGACCCAGCCGGATTAAGCGGGAGAAGATGGATGGATGGACACTTAAATCTAAAATGTCTTAAATGTAGGGAACAAGTTATGTTAAAATAACCAACCTCCAGACTAATGTTTCCACCTATCCTGGTTTTACCTGATTGTCCCGGATTTTAATGGTCTGTGCCGGGGAAAAAAATCTTCTCTCGGGATGCTGATTTTTTTATTTTTTTTTAACACAATGCATAAAATTTGTGTTTTTGTTTAACCTATTACTTTGTTTGTAGCCTACATTTATCCACATGTTTTTCACATCCTATTCCAACATCCCTGCATTCCGACATCCCAACCTTTAGACAACGTTACGACATGTCTCTATTAAGACATGCCGGGTTTCCGACACTTAACACTTTATGGTGGAGGGGCTCGCTCTCCGCTGCAGCGTGCAAATTCTGAATAAGTGTGATAATATCCAGTGTGGAGCGTGCATCTGCGTAAAGTTGAAGCCAAACTGATAATATGAACCAAAAGCGCAGTTCACAAATGTTTTGTATATATCCATTGTGGCGCAGTGTACGTAAAGACACAGCCAAATGAGTCTGTGTAATGTTCTCCATAGTCCTTCTCCCTGTCAAGGTAGCGGCGCAGTCCAAGCGTAAAGTTATCCATAAAAACAAAGAGCATGTGCTTCATGCGCTGCCTTTAATATATAGAAGGGAATATGCAGAAAACAAAGGTGAAACTTAAGTGCGTGTGAGTGCACAGGAAGATCAGCTGTGCGCTCTGGTTCATTTGCATGTGCATTTGTGTGGAGTTATAATGGTGGTTCTGTTACTGTTTTTCAATATTTAAAACTTGAGTAATACTAACAGTTCAGAGAGATCACTCAATAAATTATAAAATATCCTCATTAATCTTCAATAATGGTCAAATCCACCTTTATTTTGTGATTTATGAATAATGTGTATTGACTTGGGTCACAAAGGTTTGTGACTTTTAAAATATGGGTCTCCAGGAAAAAAGTTTGGGAAACACTGGTCAAAGCTATCAGATAAGCTGTTCCTTTCTAGGAATACCTGTAAATGCAGTGTCAAACAAACTTAGCAAAATC
>KN494917.1:0-11253 GCA_000787155.1 Scartelaos histophorus | reverse complement strand
TTCCCTTGTCATTATCGTACTGATGCTGTGATACAAGCAGTCATCCAAGACTTTCCATCCGTCAAAGCTATGATTGAAACAAATGACATCTATAAGAAAAGTTTGTATTTATTTCTCATCCATTCCGTTGTAATGACCAAAAACCTTTGCTACATAAATCCTTGTAGCCATAAAGGTGAAAAGCTCTCCTTGTTTTAAAAGCTGTTAACTTATAACCCATCTATCCTTGGTTTAATGGGCTGTCTGCGCCTACACTTGAGGCTTAATAGTTTGTCAAGTTTCAACAATACACTTACACACACAAGAGTATACAAGTATCAAATTGCAAAGGGAAGCTGCTCTTTTGTGCGCTGTCACCTTGGCCTTTAAGAGTACTTTTGCATATGTTCAGAAGTCTGGGCAGAGCTTCATTGTTTTCACTAAAGGCTGAGAGCAAGCAACACTCTCCACAGGATGCCACAGTCTGTGTTTATGCCCCATCTGTTTGTCTGGTCCAGCATCAGGCCAGAGCCCCATGCTCTGCACAAACCCATCATTAGAATGCAAAGTTGATAACAGTGATTGGATGAGAGCAGATTACAAACAAACTCACAAGAAGTATTTGCATCTTCTGCAATTATGAAGTAAATGCGAAAAAAGCTTGAAGTTGAAAACTCTTATTCCCTGTGACATATATTTTATTGTAAGTTGAAGTTAGAATTATTTGATGTTCTCAAGCCTGGGTAAAGTAAGAATCACTGCACAGCATGACTGCCCTAAAATAAATAAAATAATTACATATAAGCCCAAAATGAATGACAAAAAGTGCACAATTGGCCTTTCATGAAGATATTTATACGATCTTACATTACTTTATCATACAACATTTAAGCATTATCTGTTGGTGTGGGACCTACAGTAAACTACTACCTATTACGGTTACTGTGAATAGTTTTCTTCAAAATGTCCCATGACTTAGTCGACTCATATCACTGACTCATTATATATAGTGACCTCAGGAAAGTTTTTGGTGTTCTCCCCCATTTCGTCTCATCAGCAGAGCACAGTGCCAGTCAAGAGCTCTTTGGCCAAGCACGCTCAGCGACAAAAATATCTCCCAGATCCCGATGAGCACAGATGGCCTCTCAGCTTGGCTTGTCACGACTCAACATCCCTTACAGCAGGTTTGGTGATGGACGGTCAGCTCGTAAAGGTAGCCGGATGTGGAGGGAGACACAGAGGATACCCTGACTGCTGCATAGTCTGCTGCTGTGGGCAACTGCGCCTTCTGGTACATGGATGCCTCAACAGCAGGAAGTGCGGAGAGTGAGAGCCAGGTAACAGTGGGCAGTCGAGAGAAGAGCCTCCACGTCTTGGCACAAATCACACTTCAGGAGCTACTTTGAATATTGCACTGATGAGTAAAATGTGTCGTCAGCATCTCCAGTGGTGATCATTATGCGTCATTATTGTTAGGCAGTGAAAAGGTCAAAGGCGTGCGTCTGGCCGTCTGCTGTCACTGCAGCAGTCCTGAACATCTCCGTACAAATAATGGAGGCGTCTGATCAATACCAGGTCATTGTCGGGGCTCAAGGGCGTGCCAGCTTAGGGTCTGATGAGACACGAGACAAAAGAGGACGCTCATTATGTGTTTACTGCAGCTGTTTACTGTCAGCACGGCATTTAGCGGATTTCAGCGGCGTGTCCCAGGTGCCTGGTCCAGCAGACAGACAGACAAGGTGACGATCAGACAACAAGGCCTCTAGTGGTAAAAGCAACAAGCCATGGGCAGAATGCTGTCCTGATCGCAGAGTTAACAGGAGACAAGAGAGGACATTCAAGCCATCAATACTGGCCACTGACAGCTCCTGTCACAGCAGTGACACCCGGGCAACTCATTATCAATGCTAATTAAGAGGTGAAACAACAACAGCGATACAGAAAGAGACATTTTTGTCCCCAATAGGCATCCATGGAACTCAAAGACCTCACGTCTTATCAGAGACAACAACAGGCAGATTTAAATCTTTGATGGGAGGGACAGTCAATAACATGAACAACAAACAAGATTTAAAAGTATTTTTTTCTCTGAGGGAACAAAAGTGATGCATGACTCAATAATAACAAAACATACTCACTTTTTAATGTACCCATTATACTGATTGACTGTGAAAATGGTTAATTGTCCAAATAAAATGGCTTGAGCATTGGTCATATTAAGTAGTAGGACTATTATTATTTTATTATGTATAAACACACATTCTTATTTGATTAATATCTGTTATAACGCAGACTCAATGTATCTCAAAAGGTTTTTATGTCTAAAACTTCCTTTGAAATTGTCCCAAAAATCAACATCATTCCATTATTCCAGGTACCGACCAAACAACTGGAGCAGTGTGCAGATCTGTGCCTCTCTGTGTAGAAGCCTGTTCATCTGAGCTGAACTATTTGTGTAATTGTCTGTGTGTAAAGCCATGTGCCCTTCTGCAGTCTGAGCTCCAATCCATTTGGCCGTATCAGTGGGATGTGATGTGTATGATGGGCGCTGGTGAAGCAGATTTGCCTCCAAGCGATTTCATTTGCATATTTGTCACAGCCTGTCCACCACTGATGCTCTGGTGGCAGCTCAGGATTCTGTGGGTTCCTCCAGTTAGCCTGATGTGACTGTGCACTCCACTTGTATGTATGGTTCCGTGAGCTGGCCGCATGCTTTTATCCTCATGGGGAAGCACACACCATCTGATGAATAATGGAAATGATCAAACATGGGCGCTTGGAAGGAAAAGAACAGTTTCAGTGGTCTATAAAAGTCGACTGGTCATGAACCTTGTATCTACAAAAAGAGTGCTAAAAATCCTGGAATATAAAAATAGAGAAAAACTCCCTGCAAAGAAATAGCATACCATGATTTTCAAAGCCAAAGAAGTGAAATTCCCAGACACACATGACTATGAGAGGATATTTGCCTACAGCTGAAGTGCAGTCACTTTCTGCTCTGCGTGAAGAAGCCATGGCGGAGTGGAGGGCCGTGCACATTAAGCTCAAAGACACAGACAGGTGTGGGATGATTAAAGGACAAAGAGGAGACGGACAGACAGAGGTTGTCCCTGCTGTTTGAGAGAAGGGCTTTCTCAGCTTGACTAGATGATATAATGAGCTGTTATCTCCTGCGTGACGAGATGAGAGGAAAGGACAGACCAAAGGAGACACGAGGACATAAAGACACAGGAAGAGCAGGGGACAAATCTCAAAATAATCACACACATACACAGCGTTACTCTATTTTATAAGTGCCCTCAAACTGTGACAAAAGCCCTCAGAAAGGTTGTCATTTCAATTTTAGAGGTGACATGTCACAGCAGTGGGAAGACTATGTGGTCATGCAATGTGTAGGCCTGCTTATTATTTATTTGTTATGTTTGAGTTTAGAGGACAGTGAGTGAGGGCAGGGCCGTAGATCAGGTGAGTGAGGTGGGGCTGTGAATCATGATGCTAAAGGTCTCTGTTGATGATTTGCACGCTCCATCGGCGTGACTGCCTGGGCGGAAAAAGGGACATGGTTGGTTCCTTCAACCTGCCTGACCCCAATCTCCACTATACACCAGGCCCTGCGTGCTGCACCCACCCCGCAGAGCACCTCCCCTCACGCCCCCACATCAAAACAAAACATGTACCGCTGGAACCACTGAAAGATCAAATGCACCTCCCACCAGAGCAGGGACACAGCCCAGACCGACCTTCACACAAAATGTCCCGTCCACAACAGCAGTGGGCCGTGCTCTTATCTGTGCCCCGGAACTCCAACAGGTCACACAGAAGGTGCTGCTCCTGCTGGCACCACTGTGGCCACAGCGCTCTGCAGCCAGCTCTGATACGAGGCACAGTATTTTAAGGTCAGGACATGGGACGATTATTTTTGGCATTACTGAGTAAGAAGGGGATCTTATTTTACATGCATTTATTAGTCCAACATTTCAACATATCTGTATATGTGCAAAAATTCATCCCTAATTTTTTGGATATGAGTTGATACTTGATCATTTCAGACAAGGCTGAGACAAACATCTTTGTACTTGCTTCAGAGGAAACTGCAAACAGAAATACTGCTAATCAAATACATTTGACATTGTAATCAAATAAAGTATCAGTCCAATATTAAAAATGAAATATTTGACAAATTGTCAATAAATCTGTGAATGGTAGTGATCACAATGACACATCCCCAGAGTTTGAATTGGGAAGCAAAAGGCTGTACACAGACAGTTTTGCCAACACAGATGGCAGATGACATGAAAACCAACATCAACAAGATGACTGGGCATTAAAACTTTCAAGGCAGCCGAATTATTAGAACTGAAAGAATTTGATGCTGTTTTTCTTCATCTGAACATTTACTTTAGTCATTTTAAGATCCTGTTGTTTCAAGTTCATCTCCCACAAGCACAGTCCTGACTATTTAGGCAAGTATTTTAAACCAGATTTAAAGTATTCTGTGCCTACTGTTAGCACTAGAGGGCACTGCATCACTTCCCCTTCTCCTCCCTCCTGTATAAAAGTATATGGGTTTCCAAGAGCAGTTTCTATATGTTTTGTTTATCTCTAAATCTCTCCTCCTTTTGGCTCACTTATCGCTCAGATCCTGTTGCCTTTGACTGGCTGTAAGGAGCTCTTTAGCCCGAGAAGGTCACGTGAAGGAAAACTTGGTGCTATCTGGCTCAATTAAGGCATATGACCTTTGCTTCCTGTTATGAGTGCATTAATGAGGCTGTATTTGTGTGTGTGTGTGTATGTGTGTGTGATTGAAGTTGACAAGAATCATGTTTACCTCATTGTTCCATTGTTTATCGCAATCAAAGGAGCACACGGCTCTCCATACGCCAACACTAGCTCCCATTCTCTCGTCTCCTTTTGTAAATGAAATCAATAGACACGGCTATCACATCCCCCATTCTGCTGGTGCACATCTGTCGCAACAAGCCGCAACAAAAGAGCAACAGCTTTCCAATGACCTTACGAGGATGCACAAAGTAGTAACAAACAAACACGAGTGTGCATTTAAAATCACATGAAAAGTGTTTGTGAATCTTTTTTTCCATGGCAGAGGATACAGGTGTCTTCGGTGTAGGGCACAGGGGTGCTGCTGCCGGCTGTCATGTAGCTGTAGAAGGACACCTCCAGAGTGTAGCAGTATGACGTGTCATCAAGGAGACCACCCAGGAACCTGCGGCCCGTCCCGGCCTTCACCACGTCCCGGTTAAAGGATGTGTTTGACTACAAGGGCAGACAGTAACACCGCAATATGAGAAAACAGGACACTATCAAAGTTAGATCAGCAATACTTCAGAGGATTTGGCGACAGTTAAAGCAAGAAATAGATGTCAGAGGGGAGACAGAATATTCCTTTGAGCATTGGAAAGTTTTCTGCAGAAAGCCATTGTCATGTAAAAATACAGTTTTTGTTCAAATAATTCTGTACATACTGTAATAAAAATGTCTGATCAGTGATTCCAATAATCAAGCCACAAGTCAAATAAATGGATTACTAATTATTGACAATTGAAATGTCTTTGGGACAAAAGAAAAAAAATAATAATTCTGCATTGCAGATGCAATCTTAATAACTATAGCATTTGTTAGGCATTATACTGTAAAGAATTAACCGCAGAGTGAAGCCTTTTTAAAGGTTGGGGCCTCAGCGTTTTTGAGTCTCTTCATACAAAGTCATTTCAAAGATTGGTTAAATGGCTTCTGCAGAAAAAAGTCTATTTTGGGGTTTGAGTGTGTCAGCTAAACTGCTCAAAGAGTGTTCTGTCTTGGGAGGAGTGTGTAAAAAGTTTCTTTTCACTGTCAGTCCGAGGCACAGCGCTGAGAGCTGTGATGCTGAACTGCAGACTTGGGGCCACCGGGGGGAGTTAGCGGTGATTGTGTTGTGCTGCTGCTGCTGGGGTTTGGTACTGCTGAATGGGCACAGGGACAAAACCACAGTGAGGGAGGTGACCCCTGAGCCATCTGTCACCCAGGCAGCAGAGAGACAGAGACACAGCCTTTTACTCATCGTCCACACTCTCCGCACTGACATTTCCATACATGTATGGCTGAACATCAGCCTCTATTGCCTCAGAGTGGAGCCTGACACCAGTGTCAATGGGCTATAAAGGCTATTCTTTATGATGTGTGTAAAGTGGCTCTGCTGTGAAATGTCACCATCACTGAGGAATCAAAGGTCAGGAAAGTGACACATAGCTGAGAGGAAACAGTTTAGAGGAAATGTACCTGTAAGGAAGGAGCAGTCTATAAGGAAGGAGAAGAATATAAGGAAGAAACAGTCTACAAGGAAGGAGCACCCTGTGAGAAAGGAGCATCCTGTGAGAAAGGAGCACCCTATGAGGAAGGAGCACTCTGTGAGGAAGGAGCACCCTGTGAGGAAGGAGCGTCACATTCACCCAGTCTCCCAAGGCACCCATAGAGGATTTCTACATAATACTTTGTAATTGTCTGTTTGACTCTTATTATTTAATACTTCTGTTTATTATTTTCACAGGATGTAATGGTTTCTGCACTGCATATTGTGCACAACCGCCTTGTGTTTTTGAATGATTGTTTTCCTATTAATTTTTACCATGACATTGTGTATTTATAATTTTCTCCACACCTTTTATAAGTTTCACAGCAAAGAGCCTAGGTTTGTGAAGTCAAGGTGAGAGCCTTTGTGCACAGCTGGTCCAGCTTCTGCTCCACACCTATCTCCTCAGACGACTTCACACCTTCAGTACAAGTGTGAGCTTTTGTGTCTTTGACTAAAATAAGATTATTCAACTTAATAATACATAGGCTGAACTTCCTCACACCTTTGTACATTCGGGGACAGACCACAATAGAAGCGACTGTTGTTTTAATCAACACCTTCTTTATGTTCGATTTTAGCTTGGTATATTAAACTAAAAGTCTGAGTTATATATGAATGCGCTATACACTTGAAACACATTAAAGTACAAGTATATAAAATTATACTACTTTGAGAGAAGACTACTTTAATATAAAATCTTTAGCCAGAACTCACTTAGACAAACTTTTTTTTTTTCAGAAAAATCTAGACCCAAAGCTAAATTATTCACTAGATTTAACTATAAATATTCAAAGGTTATTAAAAATCTCCCCTTGAGTGGATAATTTAATTCCACATCTCACTTAAACTATTGCATATTACTGTAAATGTAGGAAATTACATTTCAAAGGATTCAAAAAGAGTGCAGCAGTTGGTGGTGGAATGCCTCTGTGCTTGTCTTATCCCGCCCTGTGAAGCATGTGTCTGCAGTGGGTCTTACAAAGGAGAAGTCTGGAGCATTTTGGCACAGCAGTCGGGGGAACACGGCCTGTCTCTGGACGCGCTCCTCATCTTCAAAAACATTGCCGTACATGAAGCCATTGAGCATGGTGGAGTGGGCATGAACATCGATGTAGAACTCCAAACTCACCCTCTGATGGAGACAAGACAGAAAAATGGACAGAAAAGGTTAGCACAGGGTGGTTTGTCTGACACTTTGAGCAACAGTCCACAACCGGGGCGTACCCACTGGGAGTTAGCAATGCTTTCTCTGTCCACAGGGGGGACTGCAGCAGGGAGGAGGCTGTCACCCAAGGGACCGCTCCAAACCTCCCGATAGTACACAGTGAGAATGGGCTCGATAGCTGAAAGGAGCGATACCACCCACACATCACTTCAGCCACACTGTCCTTGTGAAGGGCACTACAGACTTCAGACTGAGATCAGCACAAATGTGGAGAAACGCAGTGTCAGGGAAGAGGCATTTGTTACATTCACACAAATGTACTTATCAGATTTAGTGTGATGTTGGCCCTGGACCATGAGATAAAAATAAAACACAAAATAGAAAGAGTAATCAAAAGAAAGTTCAACTGAGGAAAGTTATTTGATTTGAAGTGTTCACGAAAACTCACTTTACGTTATATCAGCACAAACAGGACATCTGTCTCAGAATATTTTAAGGGACAATACTTCAGATATTACATATATTTACGGTATAGTTGGCACAATGACTGTGCTTTCTTCTGATTACCCAATAGAAGCATTTGACTTTAGCAAAGGTACACGTCCTTTACCTCTATTGCCCATCAGAATGGCATTATTTTTCACAACAGATGCAATTTTCTAGTGATTTATTCAATTTTAGTCATTGAAAGACTCAAGAGCAAATATGTGCGAATAAGATAATTAAACAAAATTAACGTTTTGATATCCGACTCAAAGTTTTGTGGAGTCAGGAGCTTTGTCAATTCAGGTTTTGGTAACTTTGTGTTGCATTGAAAGGAAAATGAACACACTGTCCTTGCAAATAGCCCTTTAATGAACCTGAATAATTCCGGTGATTAAATAACTTGAGAATTATTGAAAATATTTTCACTTGAACAAATTCAAAACTTCCCCACCATAGTTCAACTCAGACAGCAATTCTGACTCACCACCTCTAATGAGCAGTGTAATGAATGAACCTTATGAGATATTAGAACTGGATGATGAGGACATTATGTATGCTAAGACACAAGCTGAAAAGGGATTAGGTTTGGCTGCCTATGCTAAGTAATGATCTCCTGCTAAGTTCACAGCAGCAAACCGCCCTGTCTCCCTCTTTTTGGGTGGAGCTAAATAAAACAGTCGTGACACAGACTTAGGGAGGCTTTATCTGCATCCTCCATTTTCCTTTCCCTCATCGTTCAGCGCAACCGCGGGTCATCATTTGCATGCAATACTATATATGTAACAATAAGTCTTCTTTTTATCGCATAGCACAAGCACTATACAATATTTTAGTATAATTTCTACCATTGTAGACAAACAAAAAACAAAAACTGAAAAACTAGGTGAAGATTTAGACATTTCATTGACTTTTACTTATTTAGCTTACTTCATATACTGATTTGTGCTGTTCATTAAAGAAGAACCTGCATCTTCTGTTTTACCTGGAATGTTTCATGGCATTAAACTTAATAATTTCAAGAAGACATGTGGGTGACATCATTATAAAGTTACAAGATGTCTATGGGTAGGCAAGGATACCCACTATAAGAATCTACACAGCACTTTTGGGCAATAAAAACATCTGTAATTGTTAAAATGTCATATGGAAATGACATAATATGTAAGATTTCAGGTAAAGAATCATCATCTTCATGGAGGCAAGGGTTCCTCCAGAAAAGTAACATTATGTCGCTTTAATATAAATAGCACTACTTTGTCTTTATTGAGTAATTAATGAGCTCACTGCATTTTCCTTCTATTTACAATTATATTGTGAAGCATAATTAACCAATCTCATTATGGATGCGGCTCTACACACGGTTTCCTATAGGGCATAAAAGGAGGAGAGTAGAACTGGGGCACGGCGATAGATAGTGGCAAATGCATATGAGAAAACAAAACGGTACATAAAGAAAGATATAGAAATGAAGCGATTGACAGTGGAGTGGAGTGAGAGAATGAGATATCAGGATGTAGAGAGAGAGAGAAAGAGAGAGAGAAAGGTAAAGACGTGCTCGCTCGGCCCTGGCTTGTGTGTGCGTCTTCGTATGCGTTTGAAATTCTGCTCACAGCCAAAGCAATTTCCTGGTGGTGGCGGCGCTGTCAGTTGCTTGGCTGGCTGCTGCTGAAATATGGTGGGTGCGAGTGGGCCGCGAGCAGCCCCCGACAACCTGATGGATGGAGCCCCAGAGGAGAGAGGAGCAGCAGCAAGGGGCGGAGGAGGAGGTGGAGGAGGAGGAAGAACAACAGAAAAACAAAACACACATATACACATATACAGGAGGAAAGGCAAGAGATGATGAAAACAGCTAAATGCAACTAATGGAGTGATGGGTGAGACACACATAGAAATATGTATGAGATATTAAGCAAATGTAGTCAGAACTGGTTTGGGCAGATGGAATGGAGGCATGTGTTTTATTATAGAACCTGAAGGGAAGGAACATATACAGTTGGAAGCAACTTTTATCCCATATATTTTATAGATGTTATTTGCTTCAAATTTCCCAATGTAAAATGCATCATGTGACTCTTCTATAGGAGTCTGCTCCATGGAGATGTGACTGCGCCATAGCATGCAAAAACATGACCGGAGTCTCTTCCCCACAGATCTGACTTGTGACTTGGCCTGGTCATATCATATACTTGTCTCCATGGTTACATTTATTGTCATACTGTGAAACATTCGTAGGCAAAGCAATATTATCTTCATGGAACCACAAATGGCGTATCCTCCTCCAGAAAAGTTACTTACACCTTTAACAAAAAACTAAAACTGTGCTAAAAATAAAACAAACAAACAAACTGTATAATTATGTAATATGAATATTCACACCAAAAAATATCAATCACCAAAATGTAAAAGTGGAATTTGCAGATGGTACAAAGTCAGACATGAAATGCCAAATAAGGAATGATGGCATGGCTGAGTGGAGAGGAGGCTCCATTAGGCAGCAAGACAAGAGTTTGAGACAGATCACACACAAAGAAAAGCAGCCCATAATCACATGTACCTCCCTTTGCTTTTGCGGGAAAAGATAGACAGAGAGAGAGAGAGGGAGAGAGGAAGAGGCAAGGATAAAAGCAGCAGGTGCAGGTGGTGGAGGAAGGCGGACAAGCAGACGATCAAAGTGAACGGCACAGTGTAAAAATATAGGTTAACTGGCTCTTACATGCTACACCAGGTCTCAGGGTGGAGGCTGCCGAAGATACACAAGGCTTTGAAAGAAAATGTGTAATGTTGCATCAATGCTAGAAAATCGACTTGACATGAACACTGAAGGGCCTTTCTACTGAATTAGATCTGCTTTTTAATCCGGTTACATACAGGACTGCAGCACTAGAAATGCAGTCCAAGATTTCGCTGGTAAAATGCTGTAACATTCATTGCAATCTTTTGTATAGTGATAGGTTGGTTTTCATTCGCACGGATAGATAAGCTTTTGTGTATTTAACATGGAGCTTTTGAAATCTAAAGAGATACGGTTTTCAGGATTTGGCAGCAGATCACACTTATATTTCTCATTTGTAACTAAACATAGACGCAGTATAACATGCATGGCAAGTTCGATGATTATGATTGATAGGCCTTGTTAATAACAAAGGCCTTTCTTAAACTTAAATGGTGCTATGCAGCTTTTCTAGCGGAGACTCCACCCTTTGTTTGTCAAACAGAGATGTTATTTCTTTGCCTGGAATTTTTGGCAGTGATTGATATGTGAATTAACCAATCA
>JACN01012841.1:0-10344 GCA_000787155.1 Scartelaos histophorus | reverse complement strand
CAAACACACCTCCAGGCTGTGTAAGGGCTATATGAACAGGAAGGAGAGTGATGGGCTGCTGCACCAGATAACCTGACCAGTCACCAGCAACTGATGGTCCAAACCCCATTTATAAGGCAAGAAATCCCACTGATTAAACCTGACAGGGCCACACGTGTGAGGTGAAAACCCTTTCAGGCGACTACCTCTTGAAGCTCATCAAGAGAAAGCCAAGAGTGTGCAAAGCAGTAATCAAAGCAAAAGGTGGCTACTTTGAAGAACCTAGAATATGACATATTTTCAGTTGTTTCACACTTTCTGGTTATGTACTATACTTCCACATGTGTTAATTCATAGTTTGGATGCTTCAGTGTGAATCTACAATGTACCTCTTGCTTTTTCATTGCAGCTTTCTGGGCATCTGACATTTGTCTCATTTCTCTCTGTACTTCCTTGATTTTAGCCTCTAACTGTCTTTTCCATGGTGGCTATTGTATCACATGGCTCCCATAGTTGCTCTTAAAGCCCAGCATCTCTAGGATCACTGCTGCTGAAGCGTATATCAGCTCATTGTTTTCCGTGATGGTTGGGGTAGGGATCGCTCTCAGTGCTGCATTCACATCTTCTAGGAGACTTTCAGATGGTACTTCACTTAGCCTCTGTAATTGGCCTTGTGTTCATTCGGGCCATGATCTTATCTTTCAAGTCAGTCATCTTGTTCAGTGTGATAACTATTGGGGCGACATTACCAATCTCATGTGAACCTCATGTGAAAGTCAAGTGACTTACCAGCCGCATATATGGGACCGGGCCCTGACATGATCCACACATGGTGTGTAAACCATACCTGTAGTGAGGAGGAAAGAGCCTCCACAGCAACAGCCGGACAGGAGGTCAGACCAGAGAGGATCTGTGCACACATATACACATACACACACATACACACACACACACACACACACACATACACACACACACACACACACACACACACACACACTGTCACTGCACCAAGACATTTGGAATCTGTTCAGGACTTCTTTACAAATCTATTTCTTTTATTTTGTTCTTCTCCTGAGACATGGCAGGAGAATAACAAAATAAACCTGCCTCTACCCCCAAATGAATGGATTTGTGGTTAGAGATAGGTAGAGCAGCAGGAGTAAAATTCCTTCAAAATAACATTACTCAAGTAGAAATACAAAGTAGTGGTCCAAGATATTACTCAAGTAGTACAGTAGAAAAATGTTACTTATGACTTGTGACTCAAGTAGTAACTGTTAGGAATCAATACACTGAATAATGCACAAATACAATGAATAATGCACAAAATCTAAAATTTTAAAGGATAAACACAAATTAAATTAAATCACATTTGAAGGAGTGCTGCAAGAAACACAAATTTCATATTGTCAACATAAAGCTTTTGTCACTTGTCACTCACAATTGGAGTCCTGTGGAGTACTGCCCTCCTCTGTTTGGGGGTTATGAGAGTTTGGGTGTAAAAAGAGGCATGGCCTGTTCATAAACAATAATAAAAACCTCTTACCCTGAGGACAGCCTGGTGCAGCCGCTGCAGACTGTTGACCACTGCCACATTTCTCCTCTGGCCTTCGGTGAGAGGGCCGATCACCTGCGTAGCATCCGGCCCTGTGTACAGCTTCCACACGCAAACCAGTGTTACACACACATAAGGCAGGGCCGGAGAGAGAGTGAATAACATGTGGAATTTAGCAAACAAAAATAAGGAGACTTCATCATGAAAATCAATGAGAAAAGGCCAAGGGTTTGCAGAGCTGTCAACAAAACAATGGAATTCTGAGGATTTGAATATGAAATATATTTGAGTTATTGTTATCATTTTTTTTTTCCTTTACTACACAATTCCATACACATTGCTTCATATATTTGATGTCTTCTGTGTGTATATAAAATGTAGAATGTAATTAACAAAGAAAAGTACTGAATGAGGAGAATGAGGAGGTGTCTAAACTTTTGACTGATAGTATATATTCTGCATTATTCAGGCTTTTTTCCCCACCAGGATTAAGATTTACAGCTAAAATAATGTGAACAAGTGCAAAAGTAGTGAAAGTATCTGGATTTTATGACTTCCATATAAAGTTATAAAGTAAATGTCAAAGCTCCAGTGTGCCCTGTGCCACTCACCAGCTGCTCGGACTTGACACAGAAGAGCTGGACTGTCTTGGCTGCATTCTTGGCCACAGACAGGGACAGCTGTGGGTCCACCAAAGCCACACTCAGCTCACTGTCAGCACACAGCAACCACACATCTTACTCTCCATCACTCTCACACTAATCAACTGTTCTATACAGAATAAGAGAAATTTTGGCCCAGTTATATAGAGGAATAACTACTCAATAACTACTACTTGTCCCAAGCATGCGCTAGCTGCCGCGTGTTAAACAGGAAGTACACCAGGAGGTTCTTCAGGCGCCTTCTGACTCTGGCTCCAATTGACTTACATTAGGATCTTGTCGCCCCTCTCTCTGTAACTGCTGTTGTGAGCCTTGTCATCTTGGTCTTAAAATGTTCTTATTAATCTGATCTATTTTGTCCGGCAAAAAATTCCTATTCATGGCTGCAGATTCACTCCTGTAACCGTGAGCATCACAAGCCTCATTTGAATGGCGCTGAATGCTATGGGTGATGTCACACTTGCTTTATGCCACTTTTTTAATACAGTCTATGGTCCCAAGTATATTTAATTAGGGGTGTTACCATTTATCATTTTGAAAAACCTTTATCTGGTGAAAATCTACTACAGTGTTTAAATAGTTTCTGTTTACTTTTTGGTGAGCATTCATCTAATTAAACTACTGCACACTGCATCAGCTTTGTGAAGTTTTAGTGTATTGTTTTTTTCTTTTTGTATATTTATGAAAAATAGCAGTGCAGGAGAATGGGCAGGAGTGATGAAGAGTGCTTCCTGGTGATGCTGGCTTATACTGGCTCATACAGCTAACCATAAGGGGGATTTGAATAGTGCCCGGGAAAGATAACCAGATTACTCAAGCATGCCTGAATGACATCTAAAACATCTTCAGGCATATTTTTGATGAAGAAACAATATTATAACATGGTATAAAACCTGCAAACCTGAAGATATAAAAGGAATACATTTTTGAACTACATTACAGTTGGAAATACAGTATAAACCCCTGCCAAGGTCCAAAAGGGTTTTGTAGGCCTCCCTCCAGTGACTGACCTGCTAATGGTGCGTGTGATGCTGTCGAGCTCTTCAGTGGAGGGCGGGTTGTACCCTCCGAGAGGAAACACCAGATTAATTGGATCAAAGAGGCGCGACAGAGACTTGGACAGATAGGCTGACTCATAGGGTTGGAGGCAGTTCTTCAGTGCTCTCTCCGGGCTGCTCACACACACACACACACACACACACACACACACACACACACACACACACACACACCATCACAATTGGAATCAAATGTCTAATATAATCATCCAGGCTATTAATGCTGTATTCTTGGGTCTCACTGAGGACCTTTGCTAGAGTAATCATGCCATTTGAAATCAAACTATACTGCATTTTCTATAGGGAATATGTGGCATGAACTCAAAACCAATGTTCTCAGTGACAGACACAAGTGCTGAAACATTCTGTTCACAAATGGAGTTCCAAAAAGCTTGTGTGGCATTTTTATCATTTATAGCAGTGGTCCCCAACCCCCGGGTCATTTGATACCGGGCTGCACAGAAAGAATAAATAACTTATATTACTTCCGTTTTATTTATTTCAGAATCTGAAAGATATTTTATTTTGAAAAATTACCCGATTCTCTGTTACATCCGTCTATGTAACTCTTGACCCAGGTCAAGGCGCACTTCTCGGTCACCGCTTAAATGAAACCCAGGAGCTAGCTAAATGAGTAAAAAACAAACATCTTTGGAAAGTTTCTTTGCAAAGGGACAAGACCCAGCCAGGAGACAGAAGAGGAGCCTATGACTTCCAAGAAAAAGAAAGCTACATTTAATAGACAATATCAGGAGTCCTACTTAAAATACAGATTTATCCCAACAGGAGATTCCCACGTACCAAGCCCGCGCCGCATAATATGCGGCAACTGGCCCTCGAATGAGGCAATGAAGCCCTCAAAACTGCTTCACCACTTGGAATGCAGATCGCATCATATTATTTTGTTGTATTTATCCGCCACACCTTAAACACCGGTCCGTGAAAATATTGTCTGACATTAAACCGGTCTTTGGGGCAAAAAAGGTTGGGGACCGCTGCTTTATATTATATGGTCCTGACTAAAAAGTTAGATTTAAGCATTATGGGTAATTCCATGCTATTTTGAAATCTGTGTTTGCACACATCTTTTAGTAGTATTGTAGTTCTGTTGTACACACTCACTTGTAGTCCTGTTGTGCATAAGTGAAGAGGTCGTGTCCTTCTGACTCAGTGGAGCTCAGGTCTAGACCAAGCTCTGTGCCACTTGGTATCACCCCCTGCAGGCTGCCATTGTACTGCTGCAGGCGACGCCATAGATCATTGAATAACCTCAGCAGTTTTGGGTATTCTCCTTCAAATGCTTGCTTCAGAAATGACGAGGCTGACAAACAAAACCCTTTTTTAAACCAAAATATTACAAAACTGCACATTTTATGGATTGCAGCTCAGTTTTTATTTGTTTATAAGTCACACATGTGGGCATGGCCCTGATAATGCTCACCCTCTGCGGCTCTGTGGAATTCCTTGCTCAGTGTGTCCGTCACGTTAGTCCAGAAGGTGCACAGGATGTCTGGCTGCCCATCCTGTCCACACAAACACACACATCATACCTACAAAGGACCTAAACAGGACCTCCACCAGATCACTCCAGCAGGATCAACAGGGGACTTCATGAGGGGTTTGTACCTTGATGATTTCATCGATGAAGCAGACGTGACTGACTGGGTCCCTCTTTTTGATCAGAACCTTTTGGAGATGCTGTACCTTCCTCAACAAAAGGATTGACAAAATTATGAGTTAAACATATTATAAATGAATACCGCTATAAAAATGTATACATCATACAGTATATCAGCTGTTGCACTAGTGAGTGGCTGAGTTATTATTCCTGCCACATAGAAAGAACCTATCTGGTACTGTAATTAACTAAGTAACTATTCAATCTCTGTTTTTTTAGACGGAGATAGTCCAGCATAGATGCAGGAGATAGTGTAGCTTCCCAGGACTAACACACAGAGTGGTCACAGCATGTGAAGTAACAGCACCTGTCTGCAGGCTGCACAGATCTGGTCCATCAGCTTCTCCAGGTTGGTCCATAAGGCAGCCCTGAACTGTGCCGTGGTGCCAGGTGTGGGCAGCATGGCCCGACCAGGAGCACCTGCAGAACATATTCAAATATAGAGAAACATTACCATTTTATTAGAAAATGACAAATTACATTATGCATCACAAAGTACCTAATTATAATAAGCGAAAGATAGCGTGTTTAGCTCTGCAAATAACCCTGTTAGCGTTCTCCCACTCCTCATTCCATCGGACCCCTCTTTCACTTTAGACATGGAATCTCCATTACTGTATCTGTACTGTAGATCATGCATTCATGTTATTTTTAATTCATTACCAACCAAATTTCCTGTTACCAGTTTGGTACCAGTTAAAGACCTTGGAACTGCGGTGGGAACTCTAGATATTTATGTATTAATATTGTGTCGCTGTATTTACCTCTGGTGTGAGACTGAGTCAGGCCCCTAATTTCCAGAGCAAACCGGATATTGTCCCGGAGGCTGTTCTGGTGCCCCTCTACCACAGCCAGCACAGTCTGCCGCAGATTGCCCAGGTTATGGAACACCTGCAAGGCTGTGCCCACCTGAGTGGGGTTCTGGTAGGAGACAGGGACATTACAGGTTTAGATAGAGTCCCCGTGTAAGACTGAAGTTGGGCAGATTCTGTGGGGTACCTGGATTTCAATGCCCTGCTGCAGCAGTCTGTGCGCCTGGTTCTCCACCTCTAGCCGAGCTCTGCTGATCAGGAGCAGCTCGCCCTCTATTACCTCTATGCCACTCAGGTCCACACCCTGGGACAAGTAATCTAAACACAACAACAAAACACACACAAACAAACCAGAACACACACAGCTAAGCTGTCACAAAAAAGTACTTGGACAGAATGATTTTGGTAAGAAATATGTGATTAGATTTGTGACCACTCTAAAAGGTGCAGTGCTAAAACAAACCATGTGGTGCTTGTTAAACTGATGTGTTTGGGAGATATACCCAGCTCATTGAGGCTCTGCGCTGCCTTGCTGATCTCACGGCTTCCCCCCTGGAGCTGTCCCTGTAGCCTCTTACTCAGGTACAGGATACGGATGATTCTACGCAGCAGGTCACAGGCCATCTGGAACCACAGAGTCAAACATGCTTTCAGTTTTTACAAATTTGTGCATTTGAACTTGTGTGTTCAGATTTACCTGGAGTCTGGAGAGCTGTGTAATCCGGGCCATAATCTTGTTGTATGGATCTAAAATCTTGTTTCTTATTCTGAAGTGAAAAGTCTGTGAGACTTGATATAACAGTAGCATATCAATGACAGAGGGGAGCTACTTACCTGTCCACAGCTGCCTGCAGAGCACTGATCCTGGTCTGCATCATGTGAAGGACCCCTACAAACAATACTACAGTTAGCTGGATATTACAGCCGCCACACTACAGCCACAACATTACACTGTAAAGACCAAAAAGATGGTGGTGGACTTTAGGAGAAGCAGGCCACAGCTGCAACCTGTGACCACTGAGGGGGACACTGTGGAGGTGTAGAGAGTTATGTATTTGGGCCTAGATCTTAATCACAGACTGGACTGGTCTGAGAATACAGGCAGAAAAAAATATTCTGATAAACAATAATGCTGAAACTTAATAGCACTGACACAATAACTCTGAAGCAGATAAACCCGTTTCGAAGTGAAAGTGAAAAAAAAAAATAAAATAAAAAACAGACCAAGGCTAAATAAATAGCACAACTAAACACTTTATAGATATTTATAATTTCACAAAGTACAACCCAAATGTTACCAAAAAGGCTGGTACTACCAAAAAATCTGTTACTGCAAAGAAAAGTTACATGTGATTTGTAATGAGCCTGAAAAAGTCCATTGTAAGTCGACATAGTAATTACCGTGCAAGGCTTATAACAATGACTATAAACACATTTAACAAGTGTGTCACATGTCAGTGTGCTATTACCTTCAAGAGACTCAATCCCTGTGGCCTGAGCGAGAAGGTCCTCATGTCGGGCCACCACCTGCAAACACACAATAATGCAAATGAAAAAGATAATCTATGTAGGGATACTTTAAAAAGTCTAGAAACACAAGACTCTGCAACTGAGCTCATCTCCAGACTGTAGGCAGGACAGTGTGAGACCATGGCAAGGGGTACAGACCTGGCAGTGCAGCTCCTTGTCCAGCTGGCTGATGCCTTGGGCCAGTCGGGCCAGCTGCTCGCTGATCACCGCCTGGTGGATGGCCTGAGCTGTATAGGCCTTCACATCGAACTCCTCTGCCACAAAGTCCACGTACCATTCTTCAAAGACAAATAGGGCTTAAGGCTTATAGTGCCATCAAGTGCCATCCAAACCCATTATGATAAAGGTTCATCTCATCTTCATTTGCAAATGCCAAGCCTGTAACTTTAAGTTTTCTCCATGTACTCTTCTGAGGAAATTAGCTTTATATCGTTTTGTTTATTTATTCTTCCATAATATCATATAGTGGCCCCGGAATCAAACCCAGGACCTTCTGCTGTCATTATGATAGGCTGCGGTTCATAATTATTACAGCCAATAAGAGTTAATATGAAATGTATATGAAAGTCCGGCTGGATTCTACGCGATCCCTGGTCTCTGAATCTGTTTGTAACTCTCTGAACAGCTCCGATACAAACACACGCAAACACACAATTACATAAATACATCAGATGACACTGTTAAAGCGGCTCAATTACCCTCAGTGAACAGAGAGTCGGAGCTGCCAGGGACTCTCGGCTCCTCCATGTTTACCTTTTACTACCGCATTCACTTCCGGATGACGCGGCACTTTCTTCTTCTTGATTTTCTCGGTGCAGTGCTTGGCTTAGCGCCCCCTAGTGACGTCACTTCTTGCAGAGCAGAGTTCACACGAGACCTGCTCATGGAGAACGCGCTTTAAAAACGAGAGTGGAGCGGAGCTGTCAGGAGGAAGCCTAATCTTCTGCTAAAATCTAACCCTGATCATGAAGGTAACTGGTGGTAACCGGTGCAAATATTGTGAATATTGTTGACATTTCTGCCACACAGTCCACACAGTCCACACAGTGTCCAGGCGGAGAATATGTATATATCTTGTATATGTGTGGTGACAGTGGTTATTATTATTATTAGGCCCGAGCGCCAGAAGCTGGCGAAGGGCCTATTAGTATCGCAAAGCGATGCTCCAAGTGGCCGGGAAGTGAAATGACGCGACGTGACTCGCCCACAGTGACCAGGGACCCTCACCATCACGTAGCAATGCGCCAGAGCTTTCCAAAAATGTATAGTTTGTCGGCCAAAAAAAGCGGAACATTGTTTTCGTATAGGAATATTATTCTTTATTATTAGGCCCGAGCGTCAACCTGGTGTAGGGCCTATTGTGATTGATCAACAGTGCGGAGCAAACACGCAAACAGAGGCTCTTTCCAATTACATATATATGTGCCACCAAAGGTGGCCCTCTATTGTTATTGTTAGTTCTTTCTTCTTCTTCTTCTTCTTTTTTCTAACCACTTTTGCACCGTTCGGCAACTTCCCGCCGACGAAAACTCATGAAATTTTGCACAAAATTCAAGAACGCCAACGTAAGAATTTACAAATACTCCACATCATTAAATAAAAAAATACAAAAAAAAAAAAAAAAAAGGCTCTACAGCGCCGTCTGCAAAATCAAAATACATTGCGCCTATGGCTATACCCAAAAAATGAACTTTGTCGTAGACAAACGAAATTCAGATGGTGGATAGGTCCACTCAGGCTGCTGCTTCTCTCTGGCCTGAGAGAAGGAGCCACATTATCTTTGTTTTGTTCCCAAAACAAGTGAAAGAACAAGTGACGAAACCAGTGAAGAACAAACTGTACACAGTTCAAGCACAAAGAGGTTATTAAGAACACAGAATTTTCTAACATATGATTAGAGTATAGATGGGATAAAATACACAATTATTCTAACATTTCCCTCCTGTTTATCACATATATGCTTAGATCATATGTAACCACTTCTCTCGATTTTCAGCTATAAACTCATGTATAAGCAAAATAAGTTTACACCCAGAGGTTTATACTATTTACAGAGGTGTCATTTCTTCCCCAAACAATGTGGTAAATGCCTCAGTGGAATCCTCAACGTCAGAGTCACCATCAGCCAAAAGATGGAGCTGACCCGCCCTGTCCTCTGGACTAGGGGCTGTTGCTGTGGTGATTAAGCGATTGGTTAAACTACAGATACACGGGAAACAAGAGCATCCACACAAGGTCAATATCACAGTGAACACGGCGACTGAGACTAGCACAGAACAGATTTATAGAATCAAATCTCAAATGCGCGAAATAGCGCCCCCTAGGGAAACAGCAAAATTTGAGTTTGTCGTAGACATACAAAATTTGGTACACACGTTCGTGACCTGGTCTTGACCAAAAAAGCCAAAGACACCCACATGCCATCTCCCATCGTGTTGCCATGGCAACAGGCCAAACATCTGTCCTCGCTAATAGGGCGCCTGACAAAAATTTTGCCGTAGACAAACCAAACTTGGTACACAGATGTATCATGGAAATTGGAACAAAAAAGTATATTACACCGTTGCTCGATAAACAACATTTAGTCAGCCATATTGGATAGACCATGTGACTCAGTGGTGAAGGCACTTTTTAAAACTTTAGGGTTAGGTTAAGATTAGGTTAGGGACAGGGTTAAATCTACACTTAAAGTAAAGGTTTAAGCTAGGTGCATTTGTAGGGCAGGGCGCAATGTGGCTCGGGGACAGCACGGTCTTGGGGGCGGTGTGGTGGAGGCGTAGGATCTAGCAAGGGCCGATCATCGCCGCTTGCGGCTATATTTATTATTATTTTTCTTATAACCAACTCACCCATTTTTCACCCACTAAACAATGCTGAAGAGTCCTGAAATGTTGCATACTGATAAAAGTTTGCTTCTCTAACTTATGGTTATTTTCATTTTCCAAAAGTAACTAAAATGGCTCGTCAGCGCCACCAAACAACAAATTGGAAGGACACCTAAAAAATTAGCATGTAGAATCATGAAATTTGACACGGAACAAGATCATGACAAGACAAGCAAAAAATA
>KN494915.1:10183-23414 GCA_000787155.1 Scartelaos histophorus | reverse complement strand
TTAACTGACGAGCAGATCTAAATGCTATGAGGTCACAGAGAGGTCACAGAGAGGTCAGAGGTCACAGAGAGGTCACAGAGAGGTCACAGAGAGGTCACAGAGAGGTCAGAGGTCACAGAGAGGTCACAGAGAGGTCAGAGGTCACAGAGAGGTCACAGAGAGGTCACAGAGAGGTCACAGAGAGGTCAGAGGTCACAGAGAGGTCACAGAGAGGTCAGAGGTCACAGAGAGGTCACAGAGAGGTCACAGAGAGGTCACAGAGAGGTCAGAGGTCACAGAGAGGTCACAGAGAGGTCAGAGGTCACAGAGAGGTCACAGAGAGGTCACAGAGAGGTCACAGAGAGGTCAGAGGTCACAGAGAGGTCACAGAGAGGTCAGAGGTCACAGAGATAGCAACAATAATAATATAATGATGAAATAAACGCTCAGATTTAATCACACTAGTCTCAAAACAATAAAGCTAATAAAATAAAATAAGAGCAAAACCGTAGAATAGCAATAGACTCTTTCAAATTTTAAAATCACATATTTACAATGATTAACTGACGAGCAGATCTAAATGCTATGACATTAGAACAAAAATAAACAACTATTTAGAATTTCCGAGCTGCAAATCTTATTTACTTTGTTTCTCTGTTAAGAAGGATGGAAATAAATACAATTTGTCTTTGTAAAAATGCTCAGTGTGGATCATAAACTCTTGTCACATAAACAAATAATGTAAAACACAATTGTAAGTGTTTTAAACTGGATCTGAATCATTCACATGGATCTGAAAGTTTTTCATTTTCTAAATTGTCTTTTTTCATAATTTGTGATATTCTGAAATTATTCCTAGTTTGTTCAAGTCGCTGTTCCACTTTAATTTGGCCTCCAGCTGCTCCATTCTGGAATTTAGGCACATTTTTAAAGGGTCTATAAATAAATAAAACAAATCAAAAAAATAAAAATAAATAAAAGACATATATGACCACACAACTCACGCGGTGTTAAAAGCCAGAGAATAAAAGAGCTTAGGCCCCATCCCCCCTGTTTTTAAGGCCCCTTTATACCTGACTCATATTCTAAACACGATCCATGTTACCCGGAAGCGTCGGGCGTGGGTTTGCGGTGCTCGTGGGTACGTGCTTCCCAGGATAAAGCTCTAAATACCTGACTCATACCATAAACCTACAGTAGCAGGCACCGTCGGGGGTGGGGTTGCGGGGTCCATTCCTGTCAGTCTCTTACTAAACCAGGACTGAATCAGAACCGACCCCTGACTCATATTGGAAACATGATCCTTCACCTGGTGGCGTCGGGCGAGGGTTTGCGGTGCCCGTGGGTGCGCGCCTCCCAGATGCTGTTGACCAGGTGGTTGCCGATGGCGCTCAGGACCAGGGTGAGCTCCCGCGGGAGGTCGTCCAGGTCCAGAGAGCGAACCCTGGACACGTGGGTCCCCAGGTTCCTGTGGATCCCAGAGCACTCGATGCACAGCAGGGCCCCCAGGTTCAGACTGGCCCAAGTCGGGTCTGAGGCAGGAGAAAGAAGAGAGGAGAGGAGAGGAGAAGAGAAGAGATGAGAAGAGAGGAAAAGAGAAGAGAGGAGAGGAGAGGCAAAGAGAGAGGAGAAGAGATGAGAGGAGAGGAGAAGAGATGAGAAGAGAAAAGAGGAGGAGAAGAGAAGAGAGGAGAAGAGAAGAGAGGAGGAGAAGAGAAGAGAAGAGAAAAGAGGAGAAGAGAAAAGAGGAGGAGAAGAGAAGAGAAGAGAAGAGAGAAGAGAAGAGAGGAGGAGAAGAGAGGAGAAGAGAAAAGAGGAGAAGAGAGAGGAGACAGAAGAGAGGGGAGGAGAGGAGAAGAGAAGAGAGGAGAAGAGAAAGGAGAAGAGAAGAGAGGCAAAGAGAGAGGAGAAGAGATGAGAAGAAAGGAGAAGAAAGGAGAAGAGAGGAGAAGAGAGAGGAGGAGAAGAGAAGAGAGGAGAGAAGAGATGAGAAGAGAGAAGAGAGGAGAAGAGAGAAGAGATGAGAAGAGAGGAGAAGAGAGGAGGAGAGGAGAGGGGAGAAGAGGAGAAGAGAAGCGAAGAGAAGAGAGGAGAGGGCAGGAGAGGAGAAGAGAGGAGAAAAGAGAAGGAGATAGGAAAGACAGAAGAGAGGAGAAGAGAGAGGAGAGAGAAAAGAAGAGAAGAGAAAGGAGACAGAAGAGAGGGGAGGAGCGGAGAGAAAAGATAGAAGAGAGAAGAGATAAGAAGAGAAGAGAGAGGAGGAGAAGAGAAGAGGGGAGATAGAAGAGAAAAGAGGAGAGGATAAGAGAAGAGAGATAAGATAAGAGGGGCACAGAAGAGAGGAAAGGGGAGGGGAAGAGAGGCAAGACAGAAGAGAGGAAAGGAGATAAAGCTCTTAAAACAGGGTGTGTGCTAAAATATTTGTCCTACAATGAGGAAATTTCAGTGTTGCAGCGCTGCGTAATAGAAAATATGTCATCAAAAATAAAGATAAACAAGCCTTAAAAATAGACTTCAATCTTACCATCTAATTAGAATTCACTCAGAGTAAGGACGGCTGCTTTTCAGTGCAGAGCAGTTTTCTCTGTAAATGTTTTTGTATGTATTATGTATGCAAGTGCGGATGTGGAGCCAGCCATATGAATGCACTGCAAAGCAATTTCCCACAGGGACAAATAAGGTCTTCTATCTTCTATCTATCTTCTATCTATCTATAATGAAACCAAAAACACTGTGCAAGTGAAGTATAGTAAAAAAATAAATATGGAACCAAAGGCTTTGGTTCCATCATTTGTAAAAACCTGTTACAGCCGATTGCAGATGCAGCCATGTTAAAAGCTCTGTATGAACCTGAAAGCATCAAATAATGAAGATCCCATTTACGTTACATCACAGAGACTAAATTAACATCGGGAGACTAGCGTTAGCATAGCTTTAGCCTCCTACACTGTCCTCCACAAACAACAGAGACTTATCACTTAACGGGATATTTTTGTTTTTGGGTTTTAGCGTGGGCCAAATCCAGAATCTAAATGCACTCGCCCACAATTATTCAAACCACAAAAACCTTCTCAAATTTTGCATCAGAATCTTCATGTAGTCTAACGTGATTGCTGAGAAACAAAGTAAGTGAATAGTGTGTAGCCAGTGCTGTTCTTTACAGACCAAAATGACAAACCATATGGTTGCATCATTCCACATGCACAAATGCAGATTTCTGAAAGGCAGCTTAAATGTATTCTTTTAAGGATGAACAAATGTCCTTACATATTAAAGCTTATTTGTACAGATGCCTTAAAGGAGATCGATTCTGCAAAATCAGCTTTTCAGAGCTTTTAACTATGTTATAGTTGTTTCCTTCTCATTTACGTCTGAAGTTGTATATATGCATGTTTGAGTAATAATGTGCTTTTTTCAGTCGCTTTACAATTTAATGCATTATGTATTCATTCCATACCCGGTGGTGCTAAACTCTTAGCCACAGACGCGCTGGGGCAGACTGCTGGAAAAGAGGCTGCCAATCTACACCATTGGTCTCTTCAAACACCACCAACATTCACACTTTTTTGCCACACTTTCCCAGCGGTCTCCCTTCTGAGTACTAAACCAGGCCCGGCCCTGGAACCTCCTGCGATCTGGCAGGATCAAGCTTTGACAAGGAGGTTTGGCCACAAGAATCTTTATTCTCCTGTATTCAAGATGTCATTGGTCAGATCAGCCCATTTTCACCACCTTACGTAGTACACTACTCTGTACTTATTTCCCTGTACAATTTTATGCATTCATTGTGAACACAGCTTGACCACAGAACAAGTGCAGTGATGGTTTATGGGCTTAGAAACTATAGGAGAAGTTCTAATGGACTTTGGATTAATGGATTAATGAAACAAATGTGAATGAAGCAAAAGCTGATTAAAAACTCAGAGAAGTCAATTTAGCGTACTATGTTTTGAGTAAAGTACAGTTTAATGTACTCAGAGATGGACTGCAGTTGACAGCTGAACAGCACAAGTGTGTGTTGACTCACTGGGAGCGTCACAGTCCACACAGAAGTTGTTTCCTTTGGCGTTTCGAATGGCCTGAAGAACCACAGCATCGCTCTGACTGTTCCTGCGATCCTGAAAAACAAGTGCAAAAATATATTTGAAAAACTAATGCTAAAAAGTTACTCAATTGCAGATTTTATTTTCCATTTTGTTTGTTTTCAATACTATTTATTCTGTTTATTCAAAATGCATGTTATAAATGGCTCATGTAATTAAGAAAATATTAGCCTAGCCATCGTGGTAATTACAGTCCATCATGTATTTCTGAATGATGAAAAATAAGAACAGTTTCCATACTAGTTGACCTTTTAAAAAAGCATGATATCTTTTAAAGGGTGAAGTCTTCAAAATGTCACCTATAACGCGGCATTAAAACCCACTCATTACAAAACCATTATCAGTGTTGATTAGTGCTATTATGAAATTCTTTATCGCAGATATAAGGGTGAATTCATTTCTGATCCTGCTTTGAGCCCATTTTAGTCCAGATGTAGTCTTGGTTTGGTCTTGGTCTAGTCTTGGTCTAGTCCTGGTTTGGTCCTGGTTTAGTCCCTGGTCTAGTCCTGATTTACTCATGGTTAAGTCCTGGTCTAGTTCTGGCCTAGTCATGGTTTAGTCCTGGACTAGTTCTGATCTAGTCCTGGTTTTGTTCTGGTCTAGTTCTGGCTTACTCCTGGTCTAGTCCTGGTTTAATCCTGGAATAATCCTGGCCTAGTCCCGGTTTAGTCTTGGTTTGAACCTATTTTAGTATTGGTGTAGTCCTGATTTTGTCTTGGTCTAGTTTTGGTCTAGTCCTGGTCTAGTCGTAATTTAATCCTGGACTAGTTCTGTTCTAGTCCTGGTTTTATTCTGGTCTAGTTCTGTCTTAGTCCTGGTCTAGTCCTGGTTTAATCCTGGCCTAATCCTGGCCTAGTTCCAGTCTAGTCCTGGTTTAGACCTGATCTAGTCCTGTTTAGTCTTGATATAAATCTCTAGTGCTGATGTAGTTCTGATTTAGACCTGGTCTTATCCTGGTTTACTCATGATTTAATCCTAGTCCTGGTTTAGACCTGATCTAGTCCTGTTTAGTCTTGATATAAATCTCTAGTGCTGATGTAGTTCTTATTTAGTCCTGGTCTAGCTCTGGTTTAGTCCTGGTCTAATCCTGGTCTAGTCCTGCTTTAGTCCTGGTCCAGTCCTACTTTAGTCCTGGTCCAGTACTGCTTTAGTCCTGGTCTAGTACTGCTTTAGTCCTGGTCTAGTACTGCTTTAGTCCTGCTTTAGTCTCAGGTTTGAAGTATTGTGTTTGAAGTGTAAACGCAGCCTTAAGTTGACTCCAGTGTAAATCTTAACTGCCTCATTAATAACAGTGGAACAAGGCTTGTGGGACGTCGTGAATACTGTGTAGTACAATATGAAGATGTATGTATCTGCAGTGAGGCCATAACTACCAACTAAAAGCCTGAGAGCTCCTGGTCTTTTCTTCTATTGAATTTTAATGCACTAAAACGATCTAATCAAGGGTTCAGCCTCTAAGGAGATGGGTATTCTTCTCCGTACACAACTCTGAAGATGAAAGAAAACTAGCTCCCAGAAAGTTCCAAAAATTCTGTGTTCAGGCTGTGGCATCGGAAACATGGCTTTACCCGCACGGTCTATGGGGAATACGCGTTTGATCCTCTCCACGCTTGAACATTTTGAACTTTTTGCAACTTTTTTGTTTAAAGCGTCTGCCCTGAAATGCAAAGCGCCCAACTTGAGGCAGTGTGAAGTCAGCATAACAGAAAATTCAAACAGACTTCTATTTAGAAAGGGTTTGATTAAGACTTAAGAGACTATTTGTAATGTTTAAATGTGGGTTGTTATTTGCATAATAGATAACAGCAAGCCCAGCATGTAATCACACTTGCAGAACATCAAATTTGTTTCCTGAGCTGCTCGTCCATCCTGCATTCTGTTTGAATCCGGAAGGGACTAGACCAACCACAGAGTCTCTCAAATGCAGAAGACCTCTTGGAATAAAATATATCGCTTTACCTCAGATGAATCAGAGTTTAGAGTGTCTTGAAGTATAGAGTATAATTTCATTTTTTTCCTTGTTTGCTGCCGTGTTGGTTTTGACCTGAATGCACAAATCTCTTTGATTGGTTAAAGGGATTATTTTTTTCCATGAATCTGTAGGCGTCCCCGTCAGCGGTGTGATGCATAAATACTGACTTATCCCCAACAGCGTCCCATGAGTCGAGTTCTTCCCGGTTTTGGTGCTGACGAAAGTAGTCCGGCAATTTGGCTGGCGTCATGAAAAGCATTTTTCTTCTCAAAAGCAGTATTTACGTTTACAAACTGATGACGCTGCGACGCGAGAGAGCTAACATGAGAGCTATTGCGAAATCTAACGTGAGAGCTAACATGAGAGCTAATGTGAGCGCTAACGTGAGCGCTATAAGAATATAAGCTTGTGTAAGTGATCGGTGTTATAGTCAGACATGTTACCGTTAACTTTCCCAGCCGTAAACACAGTGAAACACAAGCAACTGTCACCTGGCGGCAAGCGATTATGAGGTCTGACTTTTTCTTTTGTGACTGTTTTGAAATGGAAATATAGTAGTCTTTTGAACACATATTGGTTTTTTTTCCACGATCCCAGCCAACTTTCCAGACTACTATCATCAACACCAAAGCCGGGCAAGAACTCTGCTCACGGGATGCTGTCGGTGGTAAGTCAGTGTTTATGCACCACACTGCTGACGGGGATGGAATAGAGATTCATTTAAAAAAAAAAAACGAACTATCCCGTCTGTCAGACGTCTGTCAATCACACCAATTCAAAATCTGAGACACAGAATATGGTTACAGATGTGTGTATCATAAAAGCTAAACTAAATCTAAACTAAACCTGTACTAAACAAGGACTAAACCAGGACCAGGACAGGACCAAACCAAGTCTAGATCAGATTTAGGACTAAACTGGTCTCAAATCATAACAAACGTACCCATATACGGCACAGAGCTACTATTAACACCATTATTTTATTTACCTTGTGGACATTCACTAAATGATGTAGGTGTAATCTCCTTAATATTAATAAGTGCACCACACTGACCTTCTTTAACCTCAGATAAAGGGAAACTGAATTTATATCTTCATCCATTTAATATTCCAAACACGCCGCAGCTTTTAAGGACATTAAAAGGCGAGCAATAAGCAATAAAATGGAAATGGATCTGAACAGAAGCCAATAGGTTAGCTCTGCATTCATCTAATACTTGAACCCAACCAAAGTGCACAACTTAGAAGAGCTTCAGATGAGGAAATTAAACATGTTATACAAACAAAGGTGGCTGGGTCACTGCATGAAGCTGCAGATTTAACCGTATCTAAACCAAGTCTACACCAGGTTTAATCAAGGACTAAAAGAAGTGAAATTGCCTCTGATATGGACAACTAGAAACTGGAAACAAACCACAAGAGCAAGAGAGACTTCCAAGATCCAAACCATTACTAAATCAGGTCCAATCCACAAAAACAGTTCTCACCAAAGGCTGTATATAGAACTCCGGCTATCTACTGAAAATAGTCGTCCCTCTCTCTCTGTAACTGTTGCTGTCAGTCCGTCTTTTTGGTGTTAATCTTAAAATGTTGGCAATAACCCGCTCTAAGTGATCCTTTTTTCACTATTACTCGACTCCACATGCAGCCATGTAACTGCTAGCCTTGGTGAGCTTCATTTGACTGGTGCTGAACACTATGGGTGCCCCTTAGTCCAATTCGTTCTATAGTCTACTGATGTAACCCAGGCCTAATGTAAAACTAATACTGACTTCTGCATCTTGAGAACACCCCACACGACTAAACCAGCACTGAAATTTGACTCAAGACTCAGCCATTCTAAACCAGGTCTAGCCCAGGTCTAAACCAGCTCTGAAACACCACTGAGCAACCCTGACCACTGCAGATTGGGAAAACCCCATTCATAAAGCTTCACTACACCAGAACGAATCAAAAATCTGATGCAGCGGTAAGATAGATATGGTGTGGGACAAATGACGTGTACTGTATTTGGTCACATTTTTATACAGAACTTTTCCATTTTCAAAGCACTTACACACTTTACATCAAGGAACCACTCACCCATTCACACACACATTCATACACCAGTGTAGGGAGACATTGGGGGGGGAGCTGGAATCACACCGCCAACCAGAGGGTCAGTGGATTTGACCACACTAATATCTAAGTTGAGAGTGGGATTTGAAGGCCCAACCTTCGGATAACTGGATGAACACTCTATCTGTCAAAATGAAATAGCTTAAAAGTATCTAATGATAATTACATGACTACAGTTAAACTCAATTACACGGCACGTCAAATGCTTTTCTCCACAGATATGTTATTGCTTTGTCTGTTTCACAGTGTGATATTTAACGTTTCTATTTCCATGGAAACCAGAACAGACCAAGTTACAGATCAGATCTGTGGATCTGAGCCACAGGAGAGGGCGTTTTTGGTGAAGTCACAAAATGTAGGAATAAAGAACCTGGGGCAATTGTGGCTGTAAAAAAGATTAAAATTGCAAAAAAAATGCGATAAGGAGGGAGCTCTCAATGCTGCGGGTGGGCAATTGTGGCTGTAAAAAAGATTAAAATTGCAAAAAAAATGCGATAAGGAGGGAGCTCTCAATGCTCAACGCCATCAGAAGCCTGGACCCGCAGAAATACAACATCGTGAAGTTTAACAAGTATTTTAAATCGGCTGCAGGCGAACACTACATGGAGCTTGAAATGTTGGACCAGAGTGTGTGGGATCTAATGAACAGGTGTAAAAATGATCCGTTTGCTTTATATGAAATCCGCACGATGGCCAAACAGCTCCTTGTAGCTTTAAGTGGTCTGCGTAGGATTGGGGTGATACACATAGACATTAAGTCAGATAATATGATGTTTGTGGACCACCAAAATAAGCCATTTAAGCTGAAATGTATAGATTTTGGACTGGCTGGTCTAGTAAAACTAGGATGGACTATGCAGCCCAAATGTTACAGAGCTCCAGAGGTCACTTTGGGTCTGCCCCTGACCGAAGCTGTGGACATGTGGAGCCTTTGGTGCCTTCTCCTCGAGTTCTATTTGTGGATTGACCCTTTTAATGTGAGGTCTCCATATGACCACATGAGATAAATCACGCATCTTCTGGGGGTTCCTGATGAAGAGCAGATAAAGGACGCTGTGTGGGGGAGAGATTATTTTGTCCAGGAGAAGTCTGGAGAGTGGAGACTGAAGACTCCACGAGAACATCTGAACACCATTATGGTTCCTGAAATGCAGAAGTTCCATCTACAAGCTGCATCAGACCTCAAAGATGCCATCCTTAATGATTATGAAATCGACTCGGGACTTGAATATGAAGACAGGATGGCTTTTGCGGATTTGATCCAGAAAATGCTGTGTCTGAATTCAAAAGACGGGATCAGTCCAGCTGAGGCTCTCCAGCATCCCTTCATAACAATGAGCAGTTTGAGCAACTACATTTGTAACTCACTCAGTCCAAGTTCTGAGTCGAATATGGGAATGGAGACGAAACTAAGGAGAAAACGGTTTATGGCTCCTGTGTTCAGTCCCTGTATATCATTGGAGAAGGCACAATTAAGTAGTGGTAGCATTTCCACCTCATCCAGAGAACCTGAGCTCCATTTAAGCTCTGACAAATCCTCCAGTCTTGTATCGAATACTGATTTCAGTAAGTACTTTGTCAATCACAGAGACAATGATTCTGAAGTTCACAGTCAACAAGTCCTAATGGCTAGTCAAATTGCATTCGATGATTCTGAACGTGCCAGCTGCTTTGTCTGGTGGTTAGAATCCAGTATTACAGCTGAAGAGGAACATTCTCAAGAGCACACTGACGACTCTGGATCACAAATGGCCACCTCATGTACCCAAGGAAATGCTGAAGCAGAACAAGTTTTAAATCTTGAGATCTCAGAGAAGTCCAAAAAGACAAATTCCTACTCCAACAACTTCATCTAATAAGGAGGAGACAGAGAGCCAAGTTATTTTTTAAAGAGATGCCTTCAGGAAGTTCTCCTACAGCTGTGCCCAATCCCTCTATGTCATTTGAGAAGTCACAATTCACAGAGATGTCTTCAGAGAGTTCTCCTACTCCCTGTATATTATTGAAGATGCCCAGTGATTCTGCTAGCACACTCTTGATGACCAGGAATGGCACAGAGAAGAACTTAGGGTTGGACATGGCAACAAAACATAGTTCTCTTGATACCACAAAGGACAACAGACACATTTTGTGGCGAGAGGAGGGCCAGGAGTCAAAGGCAACACTGGCTCTTACTACAGCGATTTCATCTGATGAGGAGATGAGGTGCCCAGTTATTTGGAGACCTAAAGACATACACTGGATAAGACATGGTTTCAAAGGGAGGTCTTTAGTTAGTTCTCCTACAACTGTGCCCACTCCCTATACATTATTGGAGAAGCCAGATGAGATTACTAGCACCTTGGTCGGTTTCCGTTTATTTCAACATGTTTTGAATTTCTTTACTTCCCCATTTTGATTTTTGGAGGGGGAGAAAAATGTATTTCCACCCTAACCTTAACCCAACATCCAAGAAGATCCGATTCAGAAGAATAAACTCCACCTGACGTCATCCTCTGTTTTTGATGATGTCAAACATCCATCCTGTTTTGGGGAAGATCATCTCAAGACATTCTAATGGTGGGTAATGTGAGGGAGTTTTTTCCGGGTTAAGTCACTGGATGGAACCTTCTGAGAAGGTTCATTCAAGGTAATTACAAAGAAGAAAACTCACTTTGCTCCACATTAGTTCTCTAAAACAGCCAGTTCTCAATTTCATCTATTCCCTTTCCTTTTGAGGTGGGCTTTTGGATGCAAGGAATTTTCTGAAAAGATTTGAGACATTATGATAAAAGGACTCTTTAACACCTGTCTCATTTGACCACTGGACCAAGTCTTGGCAAAATAATATACGTTTATTTTGAGAAGACTTAGATCAGAGCAAAATAAATAAATACAAATAATATAAAAACAGTTTCTTCTTCTTATTTTTTAATATAAACAAAAGGTGGTTACATTTAAAAAGCAAATAAATGATGAATGGAACAATTATTTTGGAGGGCCATGGGTAATATTTTGGTACTAGTAGTCAGGGGCGTTACTAGACCTATTACTGTACTGGAGCACAGAAAGTTAATGTGTGGGCTCAAAGCTTGCAAGAAAAAAACTATTTAGCACTTATTTACTGATAACAAATAATAAGACAGCCTCCAAAACATCACAAAAGAACTGTTTAATATTAAATAGCTCTTCCATTCCTCTAAATATAAACTGCATGTTTAGCTCCCTAGCAGACCACAACATTAAATGATCCATATAAAACAAACATACACAGACCAAAACCGACCAAACATTACTATATCAACACAGTTTCTATCAACGCAAAGACCAGGCAGCTGTCTCACATTCAAATCACATTTCATTTTCAATAAACCATTTCATCGAGGTATCAATAACTGCCATCATTAAACTGAATCTTATATGTTTTCATCAGTGTATTTATCTATTTACTAGATGTTTCTGTGTATTAATTCGCAGATGTAAGAAAGCAATCTCCAGAAACCAAGTGTCAGGCCAGTGTTTCCCAAACTTTTTTTTCTGAAAAGCCATATTTTAAGTCTCAAACCTTCTCGACCCAATTCAGTAGTGAATTACTTCACCACTATGTTAATTCATATATTAAAACAAAGTAGATGCTCTGTTATAGCTCCTTAGAAATGTGCAAATGAACCAGAGCACAGCTGCTCCTCATGTGGACTCACACGCACTCAAATTTCACTTTAGTTTTCTTTGTATACCCTTCTTTATATTAAAGGCAGCGCACGAAGCACATGCTCTTTGTTTGGATAACAAGGAGGAGGAGACTATGGGATCTTTACGCAGACTCGTTTGACTGCGTCTTTATGTACACGATGCCACAGTGGATATAAACACCACATTAGTGAACTGAGCTTTTACCAGGACTGACGAGTAAGGAAGTTTTGGTTGAGATTCTCAGTTTAGCTTCAACTTTACACAGACGCTGCTCCACACTGGATATTACTACACTTACTTGGAAGTGAGGTTTTTACCACAACCAAGAGTTTGGCCATGTGCACATTGTGTATGGAGTGAATAAAGTAGCAAGGAGTTCTCATATTATGTAACTATGTACGCATTCTGTAGATTATCCCTTGTGGACTTAAAACTCTGAAGTTACGGATGAAATAAACTGGAGCACTACAGACCAATACTGGCTCATGTGCCCCAGTGAAATCTGTCTGGCATGTAATAATATTTTAAAAATGACATTAAAATGCATGGGGGGGCACAAGCTGGAGACGAACATCCAACCAAAGAGTTGCACAGTGCACCTTTAAAGATCTACTCAAAAAGTATTACTACCCCAAAAATGTCTTTTATTACAGTAACATAAGTATTTGTAATAAGTTAGTTTCCACCCTGTTTATATTCTAACAAAATGACTTAGCAGCCCTTTCTCTTCATAACAACCAGACTCCCATAGCGGAGGCTCTGTGGGGGGGTGTACCTTGTTCTTGCTGCTCTCACACAGCTGCAGACTGGCCAGGATCTGACTCTCAATGGCCTGGACCCACGAGTCCCTCTCCTCCACACTCTGGGCCTCAAAGTGCCACGTCTGACCCGTACTGGACACCACCAGGAAGTCAAAGTTATCCTCGTCTGAAACCAGAGAGGGAGAGGAGAAGGATGGAGAGAGAGAAGAGAACGAGAGAGGAGGAGAGATAAAAGAGAGTAAGGGAGAATGAGAGAGGAATGGGGAGAGGGGGAGAAAGGCAGAGACAAGAGCCAGAGAGAGAGAGAAAAATAATGAGAGAGAAAAACAGAGATAAGGGATAAGAGTATGTGTGAGAGAGAGAGAAAAGAGTAAGGGAGGATGAGAGAGATATGGGGAGAGGGGAGAAAGGGAGAGAAGAGAGACAAAGAGAGAGAAAGATAATGAGAGGATGTGAGAGAAAAACAGAGAAAAAAGAGAGGAGAGAAGATGAGAGAAAGGAAGTGAGAGGAAGAGAAAGTGAGAGAGAGAAGAGAGAAAATGAAGATGAGAGAGGGAGAAAGAGGATAAGAGAGTAAGGGAGAAACATAAAGAGAGAAATGAAGATGACAGACAGCGAGAGGAGGG
>JACN01089815.1:0-12683 GCA_000787155.1 Scartelaos histophorus | reverse complement strand
ATTTATAATATTATTTTGAAGTAATGTAACTTGAGTAAGGGGCACTGGAGTGTGTGTTCCAACTATAGGGGAATCGCACTCCTTAGCCTCTCCGGGAAAGTCTAAGAGGACAATCCGGCTGATAGTTGCACCTCGGATCCAGTAGGAGCAATGTGGTTTTCGTCCTGGTCATGGAACACTGGACCAGCTCTACACCCTCCATCGGGTGCTCGAGGGTTCATGGGAGTTTGCCCAACCTGTCCACATGTGCTTTGTGGACCTGAGTACGTGGTCCGGGGTATGTCTATCCGGTCACTGTATGACCGGAACAGTTGTTCGCATTGCTGGCAATAAATCAGACCTGTTCCTGGTGCGTGTTGGCCTCTGCCAGATCTGCCCTTTGTCACCGGTTGTGTTCATTGTATATATGGACAGAACACTGGAGGGACTGTGCCTCCCGGCTGGCCTGGGAACACCTCAGGGTTCCCCTGGAGGAGCTGGAGGAAGTGTCTGGGGTGAGGGATGTCTAGGAGTCCCTGCTCAGACTGCTGCCCCTGCGACCTGACCCCGGATAAGCAAAGAAGATGGATGGATGGTTACTTGAATAGTATAATTATTGGCTCCTCTACCACCTCATAAGTTCTCATACTGTCATTTGATTGAAGAGCCAGGATGGGTGTTTGTGTTTGTGAAACCTTATCCTGTCAGAAACATTACTTACATAAAAGTGCTCATAAAACAAGTGTGAAACTAGTACACTGTAAAAATAGTTTATTGATATTTCTAAGAAGTTGTGATTGCTGACTTTAAAATGATATGACATTCACTTATGTTTAATAAAATGAAGTAGAGGTCACATAAAATAATCAAACAAACCATTGTGAAAGCATTAAGATTCTGATTTTAAATTCCAGAAACATGACCTAAATTTGTCCCCAAATATGAGGTCAACAATGATAATGACTGTAAAGCTGATTTATTCTTGATGACAACAACACTGAGCACAATGATGTTATTTCTATTAAATTTGAGTACTGTGAGTCTCTCATTTGGGTTGCCAGTTTCAATGCTGAAATCCAGTTGGTTTTTAGTTTCCAGTTGGTAATCTAAAAGGACTCTTGCATGAGTCAGTGCTAGTGCAGCCTCTGCAGCTCAGGGAGGGAATTCTGGAGGTTCTGAGCTTTACATGAGGCCTGGTCTGCCCATGAACTGAGACACAGGTTCTGTTGTGATTGTACTTCATATTTTAAAATTGTAAGAGCAGAGTGTTTCATAGTGTTAACAGTTTCCTTATGACCTCTTGTATATAACTGTGACTGTATCACATATTTGTTTTTTTACTTACTCTACATACATTTATATAATTTATGTCTTATTGATACCAATCTCTTGCTTTTTATTGGAAGTTGTGTAAGTTTATTGCCTTTTTAATTTTTTTTACACTGTGTTATTGTAATATAATGTGCTGTGTGAGCTCCTGTGTCCAAGTAATTGCCCTTGTGGAGCAATAAAAGTCTGATCTACTTTACATTTGTAATGTGGTGAAGGGTTCTACTCCAGTGAAACCCAACCTTTTTTATGTGTTGAGAATATGAACCTCTGTAGCATGTATGGGTGATACTTTAGTCATTATAAATCTGTTTACTTGTATATCCATTGTTATATTGGAGTATGTCTACAAAACAGAAACATGATTAAAATGTGAAGTGTACTACAAACTAAAATATGTATTCAAATAAGATTCAGGTTCACCTTTCCCTTGGGCCCTGTTCCTCTGGTTGTGAAACAGAGGCCTTGTTCACACGCACACCAAAAGCGGATTATTATCTGACTTTTGGACCAGTAAGATGAAATAAATGATAAGCAAACTAAAAAATGTGATGAGAGTAATCTGAGGGAACATGTTAAGAAAGAAATCTGATGGTTTTTTTTTTTCTTTTCTGATTTACACATTGTTTTAAAAGTCCAAAATACTAAAAATGTTTTTCATTGTGTCCAGTGTCCTAATCAACAATATGCTTCAGTCACATGACACTTCTCTGTTATGAAAGTCATGTTGAAAGTCACAGATAGAATCACAACAGTCCTAGGTTTCTTTTTATTTGAAATTCATGTGTAGTAAGTGATCTGCTGTTCTGTGTTTCATCTGTAAATATTATTTTTGATCATCATTGAATCGTATAGGTGACGTGCCAACTTCAGAAAGTTAAAACATGAAATATATATATAAACTTTCATGAACCTGATAGTGCTCAAGGGAGATTGTGATGGGGTCAGCTGAACAGGACAATAAAGTTCTCCTGGAGGATATAAAGCCGAGCTGTTCAATATCCAGGTTCTTCTGTCACTGAGTCCAAGTTAAACATCAGCCAGAGGAGCAGGGTCGACACTGGGGTCATGTGACACGCCTAATCCTGAACTCTGAGGACACAGCCGGAGCAGAGGACACGTTTTCATGCTATGCTACTCCGGACTTGGTTTAGCAGGACAGTAAATATTTATTATAGTTTCACTTAATTTACGTGATAGTCTGTGGTAAAAGTACAAACATACAGGAAGTAAAAAGCCTCTGCCTATATGTCATTAACATTTACAAACACAAAACATACACAAGGAAGGCATTTTACTCACAATTTAAAGCTTCAATTAACAAAATAAAGGTTTTGTCATTTATTTGTATTCAATCAAACTATTGTGCGATTTAGACACATTTTGGTCATTGTTTAGATTATGGAAACAGCTATGGAATTACTTTAATTAAACAGAACGTAAAACCATTATTTTTTTTCTAGTTTCTGGGCCATAAACGGGGACAAAAACTATGCAGATCTGAAATATAATGATATGAAGTGATGTTTTTGTGAATTCATTATTAGTATGACTTGTTTTCAGATACAGATGCAGGCCTATAGTCAGGCTTTATTATTTTACAAGTATAATGTGTACTGCAGTTTGAAAAAGGCAGCTCATGTCTAGAATGGTAGAACGAACTGCTTTTTCCAGTGTTATTTTTGTGTCATTTGGCATTTGAGACGACTCCACATAAAATGCTTATGTATCCTACATACAGTTTTATTGTTAAGTTAATATTTTTTCCATTGTGCCAATACTTCAGCAAGTTGTGTAAAAAGACAAATACACATTTACATAAAAAATAAAAAAAAAACTCTTTAGCAGGGAACATCAGAAAGGCCAAGATTCAAATAAAACACAACTTAGTTTCCTTTACAAACAACAAAATTCTGAAACATGTTCTGAAAAGAGATCCTTTTATCATTTTTGCAGCTCAAAGTCTAGCCTTGAATTTGTAACTTTGGACAGAACAATAAATAACAAAATGTAACTAAGCACTTTACAAAATTGTTCAGCCCTGGGTTATATTAAAATTTAAAAAAGAAAATAAACATTGAATTAAAGGGATTATGTTATGTAACAGGTCCACACACTTGCTTCATGCTTCAGGTCCAGTCTGCAGACGTCCAGTGTGAGTGACCTGTGCCAGCCTGGATTACAGTAGCAGTCCTTTTGTGCTGACAGTGAAGTTTGTGTTGAACTTTGGGCCAGTTTTAGAGTGGACGATTGGTCCAGTAATCCACAATCATTAGACATAAAGCGGGTCACTCATGTGCTGCCTGTAGTGTCGTCCTTACAGAGGTGTGTGCTGTGATAGGAGGATCTGCAGCAGCTTACACACCACACACACATTCAGACTATTCCCCAGAACCTTGTACCTCTGCTTTACCGGGACGTCCTCTGGGAACTCTGTAGGACAAACATAGACCTGTGAGGCCAGGATATGTGCTATGATTTTAGACATGCTCAGGCAAGAGGTTCAGACTGAAGCAGCTTCAGGTGAATATGCAGGCATTTGTGTGTGAGCACCAGTGGACTGAAGGTTCCCAAAGGTTTTGAGTCTCAAGTTTGAAGTAACAAAAATCTGCACTTGAAATTAAGCGAATACATACAACAATTAAGAAATAAACTCATATTTCTTCTTTAAATGTGCAAGATCCATTTACTTCTATACTTAAGCACTGCATCTGTACTTTACTTAAGTAAGTAAGTAGTTGTTCCATAATTTTTTTTAATCATTAAATGGTACTGCTTAAATATGTCTTAATTATGGTCAGATTGAAAGCCACAAAAAATCGGTTTCTGTTTGTGAGAATATTACATTTTTATTGAATTTTCTACTGCAAAATGTCAAGTGGAAAAAAATATTGTTTATAAAAAATAACAATCATCATTGACCTCTCTGTACCAACATAAGGGGGCAGTATAGGGCTGGGTGATATGGAACAAAAAATATATCTCGATATATTTTTCTATATCTCGATATACAATATATGTCTCGATATAAAAAATGACAGCCCAAAAACTACGGCAAAAACAACCACATGGCTCATTTGCATAAACTATAAGCGCCGAAAAAAAAACCTCGCTATAGAGCTGTAAATGGTGGGAAAGGTTTGTTGTGCTAGAAGCTTTGGTTAACACCAATTTTCGGCATTTAGAGACAAGTTGTGTTTCCTCTTGTTGAGGCGCCTCATGTTGAGACACACGAGGGGAAGAAAAGAAAAGCGACGAGGGCAGAACAGAGAAGAAAACAAGCGAAGCGGCCAAATCAGGATTAAATATAAGCATTACATCGATATATATATGATATGTCAAAATCCATATCGACTTTTAAAAAGATCTCGATATATCGTCCACCCCTAGGGCAGTATAGCAAAAATTTAACCCAGTTAAGCCTCACATCCACTGCTGCTCTCAGTCCACTCTTGTCTGCCCCCTGCTGTTAAACGTGGTGTTAATATGAGACTGAACGGTGTGTGAAGTTGAGTGTGAGCTCTTACCAAAGCTCTGAGGGAAGCCCATGAGGTTGGCCACTTCTCTGGGAGTGAAGTATCTCAGTCTGAGGCTGTGTAAACGCTTCAGCCTCTGCTCCTCACTCAGCTCCTGCAGGCCCCTGTACACCTGCTCAACCTGCACCACAGACAGCAGGTCAAGGGTCATGGCCAGCTTTATTTAAATAACACATTTACAACAAGCTACTGCCCCAGAATTATTTTACAGCAGGGGTATTTCATTTTTGTTTGTTCCAATGTTTTATTATGACAATATAGTGCGAATTAACCACTACATGAGTAATAACACATAACAAGTATATAAGATTAGTGGTTGTACATAGTTTGTGTTGTTATTACTGGCCCTGCCCCTTTCAACCCTTCCCTGAACTTTTGTGACTGTACCAGTCCTTAAGAGAAAAAAACAAACAGTGAGGCTGGATGTCAAAGAACAGAATGAAAATAGAAATAAAATTGCTCGACTTATTATTATTAGTATTATTATTAAGTGCATACAAGTGAGTTTTTAGTGCAGCACTTTACAGGGAGAATGTAGCCGCAATGTGAGGGTGTGTTGGGGTCGCCTCACCTCTGCCTCAGGAGAAGACTGCAACACCGACCCAGTTCCTTCTATGTAACGGCCGTACCTGGAACACAAAGGGTAGCAATTCAGTTTAAGTTTTGTTATAAGGTTTTAGTTTTGAAAATGAAATAAGAATCCTTTTTATGTACAGTTTAGGACATGGGTGACAGCAAGTAAACGCCAGGAGGATTTGTCTATTTAACACGTTTAGTTTTAGTTGTTAGCTTTCTTTACTCTCTGTTCTCTAAGAGTTGTGAAAAGCACTTATAAACTCATTGTCGTAAATAAGTGCTCCTGCCTCCTCCTAGTACCAAAAACTGGTGTGAAGTAGCCTTGTTTTCTATTGGCTGAGTTGATGGATTTTCATTCTTTTTGTTTTGGTCATCATAATTACAAGGCTGCTACATGTCTATAATGCTATCACTGACAATCTAAAACAAACAAACAAACAAAAGAAAATCCTCCATACAACCTTTAAATATAAACACTATTTCAAAAGTAAAAATCTACATATGTGAATCTCTTTTGGGTCACCTCCTGGGGTTATGTAATGTTTGTTGTTTCACTCTATATTAGATGTTCATGCTGACTGCATACAGACCCTTTGGTGAAGCAGACGGACCTCCTGCAGCTGGGCCGGACTATATCCAGGATGTTAGCATATCGGAGCAGGGTTTTGGGGGCGAGCAGGTACTGGTCCAGGTCCAGGTCCATGTCCGGGTCTGTGTCTAGGAAGTCCTCGATGTGCCTGATGGACGCATCACTGTTCTGCTCCTGCTTCCTCTGCACCTCTCCGGGGGTCTCCAGCTTGTACAGCACCTGGGCCTGCTCTGGTCCTGTCTGTGTGAGAGAGGAGGACGTAAAATACCACATAAAAGCTGGGTTTCAATTAACCGCCAGGTCCCCTTTAAACGGCGGGGTGCAGGTGTACATTTTGATAAATAATTGCCGGATCCAAATTAATGTTGTAATGAACCTGCTGGAAAACAGAAGTTGTGCTTCAGGACGCAGGACTGATGCTCGCGTCTCTACAGAAAATAAACTTAAAACCACATGACTCATTTGCATAAACTAAAAATGCTGAAAAAATTGCTTGTTCCTTGTGCCCTGATACGGTTGAGGAACTTTCTCACTCTGCTCCCCACACTGAATCTATAATTTGTTTTAACTTGCTAAAGAAATTTCTGCATGTTGCGAGAGGGTTTGAATTACTTTATGTAATTCAGGAGTCCCTTTCAAATGTGGGAAACTCCCGCTCCGTAGATATTTTGTTGTAAAATTTCAAATTAACTCACCTATGTCTGTATAGAAAGTCACCTAAATGATAGTCATACCGGTTAAAAGAATCTGAATACCACATTTTCACAGTTTTCTGTGAAAGATTTTGGTTAGGAAGGACTTAATCACCTGCCCATAATTGCTGCCTGGTTTATTAACTGATTGAAACAAAAAACCCACCCTGGCTGTTATTTATGGTATACTCAAGTACTATTACTACTACTACTCAACTAAAATTAACTCAAAATAGTGTCGTCACGATACAAAAATTTGACCACCTCTTTTAAATTTTTATCACCTCTGGCTGGTGAGGAGACAAAACTGTCGGCTCTTCAGACACGTCCGTGTAAACAGGGAATGCTTCTAAAATCTGGTAAGAAGAATATTAAAGAGTTTAACAAAAACAAAAACATTAATGAGTAAACTTAAACCCAGAGTCTCACCTGTGAGTGGGTCACTGCACTGAAGCCTTCATCTGTGCGTTTGGCCATGAGGAAGTAACGCAGCCGGGAGTTTGGGATGCCCAACTGGAGTCACAGAGAAAAGTTACTGGCAAAAAGTTACAGCCTATGGCCTTAATGTAAGAATCATTTTGTCATAATAATAAATGCAATTATCTTCGAAAAACAGCATTTGCTATTTACACCAACTGTCTGTCGAAAACTTTAAACGTTTTCATCGAACTGCATACTGAAAGACTTACACTTGTGGGTGACACCATAATTTCTTTAAAATGATATCCACATTCATTCAAGGTTTTCACAAGCTGGTTCCTATGACGAGGCAATAAAAATGATTAATCAATGAGTGGACAAATTACTGATACAGCCCAGAGCTGTTTGTTGAATTCCATCCTTACCTGGCACAGGACTCTTCAAATCCCTTCACATTCTCCAGAAGGATGTAGCGAGGAGGAGGACTCAGCCTGGACAAGAAATGAAAACGAGAACAGAAAAAGACATTTAGAACAAAACAAATTATCTAACATAGTTTCCCTTAAGGTCAAAATAAGTCTGCTGTGTTTTGTTTGCATCTTATTCTAAAACATTTTATTGCTCAATGATCAGATGCGGCACAGCAAAATTTCACTATGGTCTCTGAAAGTTGTGTAAAGCTAAAAATGTGTGAAAATAATTAGGATTAGGTTGAAATGTGTCTAAATAGCACAATAGACTTTTTAGACTAATAACAATAAATGACAATACAATTTTGTCAAATCAATGCTTAATCTATCACAAAACTGTATTCTGTATTTTTTTACTTTTCTTCTCAACTTTTTCCACAAACCAGTGCAAGTGCCATCCATCCATTTTCTCTCGCTTACCCGGGGCCAGGTCGTGGGTGCAACAGTCTAAGCAGGGACACCCGGCCACTTCCTCCAGCTCCTCCGGGGGAACCCTGAGGTGTTCCCAGGCCAGCCGGGAGACGTAGTCCCTCCAGCGTGTCCAAGGTCTTACCCGGGGCCTCCTTCCATTAGGACATGCCCGGAACACCTCCCAAGGGAGGCGCTCAGGAGGCATCCGGACCAGATACCCGAGCCACCTCTGCTGACTCCCCTTGACGTGAAGGAGCAGCGGCTCTATTCCGATCTCCTCCCGCGTGACTGAGCTCCTCACCCTGTCTCTAAGGGAGCGCAGCCACCCTGACCACTTGTATCCGCGATCTCGTCCTTTCGGTCACTACCCAGAGCTCATGACCGTAGGTGAGAGTAGGAATGTAGACTGAGTGGTAAATCGAGAGCTTTGCCTTTCGGCTCAGCTCCCTCTTCACTACAACGGTCCGATACAGCGACCGCATCACTGCTGATGCCGCACCGATCCACCTGTCAATCTCACACTCCGTACTCCCCTCACTCGTGAACAAGAACCCAAGATACTTGGAAATCTTTCACTTGAGGCAAGGACTCTCCACCCACCTGGAGAGGGCAAACCACCCGTTTCTGGTCGAGAACCATGGCCTCAGATTTGGAAGAGCTGATCCTCATCCCAGCCGCTTCACACTCGGCTGCAAACCGCCCCAGTGCTGCAGGTCCTGGTTCGATGAAGACAACATCATCCGTAAACAGCAGAGATGCGATCCTGAGGTCCCTAAACTGGACCCCCTCTGGCCGCTGACTGCGCATAGACATCCTGTCCATAAACACTATGAACAAGACCGGTAACAAAGGGCAGGCCTGGCAGAGGCCAACATGCTTCGGGTCTGGTCTTACAGGTCTGACTTACTGTCGGCAATGCGTACACAGCTCCTGCTCCAATCGTACAGGGACCGGACAGTCCTTAGCAAAGGACCATGGACCCCGTACTCCCAGAGCACCCCCCTCTGGACACCATGAGGGTGCCTTCTCCAGGTCCACAAAGCACATGTGGACTGGTTGGGCAAAGTCCCATGAACCCTCGAGCACCCGATGGACGGTCAAGAGCTGGTCCAGTGTTCCACGACCAGGATGAAAACTATACTGCTCCTCCTGGATCCGAGGTTTGACTATCAGCCGGATTCTCCTCTCCAGTACCCTGGCATAGACCTTACTGGGGAGGCTGAGGAGTGTGATTCCCCTGTAACTGGAACACACCCTCCGGTCCGCCTTCTTATACAGAGGAACCACAACCCTGGTCTGCCAGTCCAGAGGCACCGTCCCCGACCGCCACGCGATGCTGCAGAGACATGTCAAGCCAAGACTGTCCCACAACATTCAGAGACTTAAGATACTCAGAACGGATCTCATCCACCCCCAGAGCCTTGCCCTCGAGAAGCTTGGCAACCACCTCGGTGACCTCAGCCAGAGTGATGGGTGAGTCCTCCTCCAAGTCCCCCGCCTCAGTGATTAGCACAGAAGTCCAATAACAGAAACCCGCTCGGGTTCAGATCAGGGAGGCCGTTCCTCCCAATCACCCCTCTCCAAGTGTCACTGCCATTACCCACATGGGCGTTGAAGTCTCCCAGTAGAACAACGGAGTCCCCGGTCGGTACACTGTCTAGTACCCCTCCCAGAGACTCCAAGAAGGCCGGGTACTCAGCACTGCTGTTGGGCCCGTAGGCTGTCACAACAGTGAGAGACCTGTCCCTGACCCTCTCATTCACCGGGGTGAACTCCAACACACAGCGGCTGAGTTGTGGGGCTATGAGCAGGCCCATGCAAGCCCACCGCTGCTCCCCGCTGGCAACTCCAGAGAAATGGAGAGTCCAGGAGTTGGGTTCCAGAGCCCATGCTGTGCGTGGAGGTGAGGCCGACTATATCTAGTCCATAACGCTCAACCTCTCGCACCCGCACAAGCTCAGGCTCCTTCCCCCCAGCGAGGTGACATTCCATGGCTCCAGGGCTAGTCTCCATGTCCGAAGATCTGGTCGTCAAGGCCCCCGCCTTCGACCGCCCCCCAGATCCACTTGCACCAGGCCCCTATGGATCCTCCCGCAAGTGGTGGGCCCACGGGAGGACGGCCCCACGTTGCTTTTTCGGGTTGTACCCGGCCGGGCCCTGTGGGGGAAGGCCAAAAGGCGCTCGCCGTCGAGCTCCCACCACAGGCCTGGCTCCAGAGTGGGGCCCCAGTTTCGCCATTCCGGACAACGCCCGGTAATGCTAGTCCGGGCAACGTAACTGGCCTTTGTGTTTCACTCATCATAAAGAGCTTCTGAAGCGCTCTTGGTCTGACCCGTCCCCCAGGATCTATTTGCCTTGGGTGACCCTACCAGGGGCATGAAGCCTCCGACAACATAGTTCCCAGGATTATTCGGGCACTCAAACCCCTCCACCACGTTAAGGTGACGGTTCGAGGAGGGGCCAGTGCAAGTGATTAATGTAAAACTATGATAAATGTTTAGTTCAGTTACTGTCTCACCAAACTAATTTAGAATGAGAAACACATGAAATAAAACATTGCACTTTAACCAAACACAACACCGATCTGAGGGAACTTACTTTGGCAGCAGATCCAGAACATACAGAAAGCTCTTGGTTCGTTGGTCGACCACATCGCGTTTTAACCCTAACCTGCATAGAGCAACAGTTAGAACCATTTGCTATCTCGCAGAAGGAGTTCAGTTCTGAGTAAGAGATGGAGCAGTACCTGGTGAACGGCTGACAGGGCGGGCTCATTAAAATCATATCGATGGACAGTTTGTTGAAGTCTTCTAGTGGTATGCCCTGAAGAGAGAGAAAAAGATGACATTACAAAAGAAAAAGAGGGGGTATTACACATCAGTGGGGTATTTACGTTTTTTTAAATACTCACCAAAATAATATAATCACCAAAAATAACATATCCATATATATCCAATAACCAATAACATGTCCAATGAGATTCATTTGTTCTGCTCCCTGTTCTGTTCCTCAGAGTGATCTGCCATCACCCCAACTGCAGTCCGACTTCCTCAAGACAGTATCCCAGGTGTGTGAGAGTAAAAAAGCCCCCTCACTGATGTTTGCCGTCCTCTGTCCCAGTGAGGTTTGCTCTGTCCCAGTCCAGAATGTGGTTCTCTCTTTTACACTGGTCAGAGATGGCCCAATTGAGTTGTTACTGTTCTGCTTTGTGTTTTGTTGCTCTTCTGTACACCTTCACAGTTCCTTTTTTCGTGTACTTACCACCCTCCCTGTTTCCCCGATTTACGTTATTAAGTTATTGCAAGACATGATGGGGATTACGTGACATTTTGTTCCGGTTCAATTTTATCTTTTGGGTGGATGAGTAACTGCCTGAGTTTTCTGTACAGCTTCATTGGTGTGCTCATATTGTGTTTTCTCATTCCCCTCTCATTACCGTCAGTGCCCCATTGCCACAGTAACAACATGTGACCATTCTGTGGAAGACCGCAGAGATCAGCCGAAACTGTCAGGTATAAAAACAGACTTTAGTTAGTCTGGAAAAAGAGCCTAATAACATAAACATATGAACATGTTTTATAAGTTTTGTTTTTGGTGCTCTGAGCTTCTTCTCCTTTGCCCCACCTGCCCAGCTTATGAAACTACTGCATAACGCATCAGATTTGTCAAGTTACTGTGCACAGTTAATCATGTTTTTGTATTTTTATGAAGAAAAGTCATGTAGGAGCATGGATGATCTAGGCTTGTGGGCGGAGTCTTGCATAAAATTGTCCAGTTAACAGTGAGGAAACTCTCCTTACTGTTAGCTGTATGATTTTGTACAAGGAGAGATCACTAGATAACTCAAACATGCATGGATGACATCTAAAACCGCTGCAATGTTTGATCAAAATTATAACATTGTAGAAAGCTACAAAAAAAAATTATATCATGCAATAAAGTGATGCATCGCTTTCCCCATCAACATAAACTAAAAACTAATTTCAGCTATGTACTCCATGAACAGGGGCAATAAATACATTTTTATATTATCTTAAAGCGATCTTTCTATACAATCTAAATTTTGGCTAATAACTTTTAATTCCATCCAGCAACTTTGATTTAACATGTTCAAGTTTATCTTCTACTGCACTCATGTTGTCACTGGCCTGTAACCATGGTGACCAGTCACATTTTACATAACACTCTTCCACAGGAAAGATATTTTTTAAAAATCCATTAACAGGAGAGAAATGAACCTTTCTGAATGTCTTTAGAATGATCTTGAGCTGTATCAGAAGTATAAGAGCACATAGACTAGTCTACACCCATGGACACTATGAACCTACCTGGACCACTGAGGATTACACACATATAAGACACATGGGAATAGAAAAGAAAGTTCTACCATTTAATGTGGAAAATCACATGCTATTGTCTAAAGAAAGAGTGGTATTGGAGTGTGTATTCAATATTATTATGTATTAGAATAGAAAAGTAGTTCCAGATGTTTAGTGTGAGTGAGCCTGTAGTCTCACCTCGATGGACTTATTCCACAGGGGGGTGCAGGGGAAGTTGTGTCTGTAGATGTGATTGGCTGTGGTGTTGATGTCCACAGCAGCCACCACCTGAGCAGAGACGCCACAGCCTGAACACATGGACACAGGGCAACATTAAAGAGGACACGCTAGATCCCATATGT
>JACN01052099.1:0-18161 GCA_000787155.1 Scartelaos histophorus | reverse complement strand
AGAACCCACCTTTCTTAAAGATGATGTCTCGAGGATCAAGGATGAACAAGAGACACAGGGTGGGATGGAGGGGGTTGAGAGAGCTGACCATAGACTGTATAACACAGTGGACTAAGCGAGTGTGACGTCACCCATAGAGGCGCTCAAATGAGGCTCGCAATGCTAACGGATAAAGGGGAAAATCTGGAGCCAGGCTCTATGTTATGAATATGATTTTTTTGATGAACAAAATAGCAGGAAAAAATTCAGGATCATGTAAAGTGGGTTAATAAGAACATTTTAATTCATATTAACCCACACTACATGATCCTTGTCTTTTTATTTCACTGTTTTGTCTGTTCCTAACATAGAGCCTGGCTCCAAATTTGCCCCTGTAACCATTTGAGAGGACACCCACTTAGTCCACCTCTTTATTCATAGATTGTTTCTTTGCCAAAACAGTGGATGCATGTGCAGCCTGAGTGCAGAAAGCACTGCTGTCTATGCAGTTAACACATTGCTGTATTAAAATGACTGGATAGGGTATTGCTATCTTGTATCTGTCTTGGGTCGGCGTAGTGGCCACTCACTGCTACTTCAGCGAAAAAAATCCCTCTTGCCCAGAAAGGATTTTTCCTAAAAAGTGCAATGTAATCACAAACCCCTTGTTTGACAGGGCAAATACAGCTTTCAAAAATTTCAGATTTTGCGGCAATTTTTACCTATTTTTAGACCAGAAACTTTCTTAGATCAAAATATTTCAGTTGTCTTAAAAACACCTTTTTAATCTGCTCTGCTTCGCTCTAGCTCCTCTTATTTTGATGGGTCAATGCAATCACATCATACACAAGCCCATTCTCATTGCGCACACTCGCGAGCATTGGTGTGTGCCCGCAGGAGAAAAGAGCACTACTGCGCATGTCCAATCGGCCCACGGCTGCCGGAAGTACCTAGCCGGGCTAGGCTAACCTGGGGTTATGCACCATTGAGCTCGGCCCTTTGACATGAATGGACGGCCATTTTTAGACCCCGGGGCTTAATTCATATATAGGGTCTATGGAGCTGACACAGGCAGTGATGTCGGGATGGCCGTATAAACAGGGCTTCTGGGTAACTGAAGGCGTGCTTAGACAGAGACGAGGTTGAGAAAAATCCCAGTTTTTTTTTTTATCCCCCCAAAAAAATGTTAGGAAAAAAAATTAAGCAAAAAAAGGTTAGTTAGGTTTTTTTTTTTTCATATTGCACCTCAGCTGGAGCTGCTGCTTGCCACAGGGAACAGACATTTTGCGCATTCTCGTCACAATGGGATTTGTGTGGATATTTGTGTGATATTGTGTGTGTTATTACACATATACATGGCAGGAGGAGGTCGTGGAGATTTGGGGACAAACATACGGCATATACTTGAATCCACTGCGTCCATGCAGCATATACTTTAATGTAATTCACTGAACAGGGCACTCGCTCCACCTGCATACAACTTAACCAGGGGGACAGCGCTATGACACACGCCCATAAACAGAGTCGTAAACTCCTGAATGTTAATAGAAATTTCATTTCAAAACGAAAATGAAATGGCCATGAACTTAAGAGCACAACAGGCTACATTTTGTAGTGACTGGGATTTTAGTAACTAAACAGGAGACAGTGAGTCTTGAACCCCAGTCTCCCCCCAGTCTCCTAACCCTAAGCTTAACATAGCTGTTTATTTTAACGCCGTTATTCCCATCACTGGGAGTGTGTCTACATCTCCAAAGCTCAAAATGCTTTAACCCGCCTTGTGATGAAGCAGTAGTTTTCAAGTTAACAGCTACCTTTTGTTCACTGTAAATGGGTCGTTTCAGAGCTGAAATCAACCAAATAATTCTAGTGAAGTTGTATGGGGATACACTGCTTGGGCAAAAAAGTCACCTCCTATGCTATGTGCTATGATCTGGGGTTGCTGCAGTTCCTTAGGTGTAAGTTCAGCAACAGTTTGTGCTTAAAGAATGAGGTCAGCTGACTACCTGAATGTTCTGAATGACCAGGTTATTCCATCAATGGATTTTTTTCTTTCTTGATTGGACGGGCATATTCCAAGAAGACAATGGCAGGATTTATCGGCTCAAATTGTGAAAAAGGGAGCATGAGACATCATTTTCACACATGGATTGGCCACCACAGAGTCCAGACCTTAAGCCCATTGAGAATCTTTGGGATGTGCTGGAGAAGCTTTTCGCAGCACCAAAACTCGACCATCATCAGTGTAAGATCTTGATGAAAAACACTGGATGGAAATAAATGTTGTGACATTACAGAAGCTTATCGAAAAACAATGCCACAGTGAATGTGCAGCCAACTGAACGTTTTTTGGCCAGGCAGTGTATTAACTCCACTTAATGGCATATTGTGAAAGTTGTCAAGTGGAAAAAAAGAGAGAGAAAAGTTATGGCACACATTTTGAATAATATTAAAATATGATTAAAGCATTTAATCAAAAAAAAGTTATGGCACACATTTTGAATAATATTAAAATATGATTAAAGCATTTTTAATCAAAATTTTAAAAAATGTATAAAATGCACGTAGTAGATTAATGAGGAAAACCAGAGGACCATGAAGAAACTGTGTGAGTTAATTTGAAACCCCCCCCACACTTTTTCTGATGAGTGAATATGAACCATGTTTTAAGCAAGTGCAGACTCATATGTAATAATGTGGTGAATCTATGGATTTTTTTCCCCTCTCAAATATAAATACCTTCCTTTTAGCAGCAACTCATCAAGTCGTCATGTGTGGAACGTCAGTGCGATCATCGATTTCCATCAGCTCGGTCCAACTCTGTCCGCACAAGACCAGATTGTTTAACTCAGTCCAGTGGCTTTAGTGCTCTCTGCCATCACGTATAGCGTTTAAATATAACCCTGGTGTGGGCTTTTCTCATTAAAGGGAACAAAACGTGACATACATTTCCGCCCCTCGGTGTCACTCATTCACACCTCCCCACACATCTGACTATACTGCAGCTCTCTGGTGGTATTGACTTTGGCTCAGGTGGGTCTGGAAAAAACAAGAGATGATGGCTGCGTTCCCAGTAGGACCGAATAAAAGGGAACACATCCAGGACTTTTAAAGGTAGGCAGCTCTCAGGACGCCGCAGTGGTCCAGGGGATGTACTCGCGTGTCATGTCCAATCACATCACACACACGCACAAAAACACACACACATACGAGCAAACACACACAAGCGACTGCATCAGGAAGCACTGAGGGGTACACTGGTGAAGAGACAGCAGCGTTTTAAGATTTACAGCAAATGTTTAAGAATAATTTCACACAATTAAACAATGACTGCGCAAAGGAAAGTTCTTCATTTATAATAGATTTTAAAAGATGAAGGTTTTGTCATACATAATTGTATTTAGCATATTTGGTAGAAACAATATAAACCAATATAAACTTAAACCTTTCATTTCTTGTATTTTTTCACTTTTCTTTATATTAAGGGGTCAAACTAAACATTATCAACCTGATATGTCACACACATGACACTACAGACTCATTTTTTTTTTAATGAAATGTATGGTTTCCTATTAACTTCACACTTCAGACTATAAATCAACAGAGTCGTCTTAAAGTATAAAATGAAAACTGTGTTGCAAAATACATTAGATTAGCATCTATGGCAAAAAGAATAACTGCGTGACCACTGCAAATTATATAAAAAAAATAAACAAAAAATACTTAAATATTCATAATTCTTGCTTTAGCCTACAATATTTGTACTCAGTTGTAAATCGCTTTGCACATGAGCAGAAATTGGCATAAAAAATCTACATCTACTAAGTGTGATTGAGCAATGGAGGGAAGCAAAGAAAATGTTGCCAACAAAGTGTCGAATTTACAGCCAAGGTTTGTCTTTTTACATACTATATTGTTTATATTAAAGGTTTACACCAGGGGTGTAACCGCTTATAATTTATGCAAATGAGCCATGTTTTGTTTCTGTAAAGCGTAAACTAATGTGCAGAAAGCTGCATTAAATACATTATAATATAAAAGGGGCTGATGGGGCTCTGTAGTGGTTATGGGTTATATGTTGTAAAGAGGAGTTTATTTATGCAAAAGATTTAAATTAATAATCTGATGCTTGTTTTAAAACGTATTTTTACAGTGTAAAAAAAGTTCTTATGTTCTTATGAAGTATAATTGTGCCTTGCTGGCTTCACTTTATGAAAAGTTTTGACTTGTTATTTCATATATTTCACACTTGGTCACACACGTGACAGACCTGTCACACACGTGACACACACATTATGTTCTCATACACTGTTAGTTTTGGTTATTCACATACATTTCTATTTTAGTTTAATAAAGTACCAACTGATATAGGATTTCAAATATTTTTCATTATTTTGTCATCTCCAAGTTCACAGAGTTTTGCACTAGTTAAGAAAACTTCCATTCCAATCCATTTTTGCACACTTGCCTCAGTATCTCTAAGAAGACAAATAAAAAAGTAAAACTACTTATATCTGCTGATAGAGCTAACCTAAGATAATATGAATATCCTATAATTTATAAGATTTCCATTAATGCCTGAGCTTGAAGCCGAGAAGAACAACATAATTGTTGTGTGACTGTCACACACGTGACAAGAGAATCGCCCATTCACTGTCCACTTAAACTATGTATTCGTTATTAAACATCCGTTATTAAACAAAACCCATGCTGGTAATTGTGTACAAGTACACATTTGTGTAGCAGTGAGTTGAAGACCCTGTTTGAAAGTAAACTTATCTGATGCAGTATATTTACTAGTGGCATTTGTTTTGATGGATTTTTGCCTGCTGATCAAGCCTTCAATTCGTCATTACTCTGGACTAATGACACAGAGAGATTTATCTCAATGAAACAAAACAACAGGATTACTTCAAGAACAGCAGTAAATCTGAAAAGGCCCTGTCTAGTCAGGTATACAAAGTCGCTTTTCACTCCTTATTTGATCTAATTGGATATTTTCAATGGCGCTCCGCGGTCTCACTTTGGAAAAACAACAGAACAATGTGATAGACTTTGATATCAGCTGTGTTGACTGACAGGTGTAATTGACTTGGCTTGTTGCAACTTCACAGAGAAAGATACCATGGTTTATTAAAACTGTTGTACGAGATGGCTCAGCTGTCAAACATTACAAAAGTTTGACTGCTGTTATCAGATGAAAACAATGAGTTATTATTGCAGTAATGTGATCTCCAGGGCCCATACCAGAGACACTGATAGAAACCAAAGACTGACTCCTGTCCAGCACTACACAGGATGGATGAGATGGTTTTAAATGTCAGATGCCCTCCCTGAAGCAACTCAATCCAGCCCAACATCATTTTAGAGCGCATATTTTTGAACTGCTGCATTATATACGATAAAATTGCTGTCCAAGGAAACCAGGAGGAAGATGATAAAACTAAATTTAAAGTAATAAATAAATGGGTGTTAAAAGCAGCCTTTAGTGTATTGACTATATTTTAAACATATTTGCTTCAACTACTGACTATCACTATATTTTACTGCGGGGTTTTAGCAGTAATGGCCCAACTTCAAGCAGTGACATGACCACAGACTTTTTCAACAGTTGCCAGCACTGCACTTTCAGAGTAGCTCGGTGTAAGTAACCAGGACTACACAAAGTCCCATACATCAGTAAAAAGTGGTGAATAACTGGCTGAAAATAACAGTACTTGAATCTGCTTAGATCCTGTTAAGCTGCCCAGAGCGGCGCACAGTGCACAGGAGGAGAGCTTTTTAAAACCTGCTCTGCATAAAAGCTTTGAGCGCAGGTGAACGCAGTCTGGTTGTGAAGGTGAACGCGTCATCCATCAGGCCTGTTTCATAGGGCTGGACAAAGAAAACCACATGACCATAGACACAGAATGAAGGGTTCAGTGACGAGACAGGAAAGACTTGTGATTATTGATGCCTAAAAAGAAGGAAGAAAAAAAGAGAAGGAAGAAGTGGTAGAACAGGCATAACTAAAGATAAGGCAGGATATTGGTTGTGAAAGACTGAAATACAAACATTATTTCAGAAAATCTTTATACTAATGTCTCTGGTTTGTGGCCTGGCTTGTCAAAGCATGATCCAGTCAGAGTTGAGAGGCTAAACACGCCTGGGCCTGGTTAATACTTGGATGAGACCGCTGGGAAAATCAGGTACAGTGGGGCACCAGTGGCAAAAAACGTTGTTGTGTCCTTAGGCAAGGTACATCACCCACATTGCCTTGTATGAATGCAGTGAGTGCATGAGTGTTGGTTGTGTCAGAGGGTCAATGGTGCAGATTGGCAACCTCGCTTCACTTCCGTCACTCTGCCCCAGGGGAACTGTGGTTACAATAACAACTTACACCACTGAGTGTGGGGTGAATGAAGACGGGTTTGTAAAGGGCTTTGGGAGGCACGAAAGGTAATATATACCTGCAATAATTAATGAATTGATGAAAGCGGTTTTATATGCTATAATACAGGATATTTTGTTCAATCAATCCAATCCAATCCACTTTATTTCTATAGCACATTTCATAAACAGTCTCCAAAGTGCTGCACAAATACACACTAAAAGCAACAATAATAATATAATAATAAAATAAATACTCATTAAACACAGATTAAAACATATTAGTCATAAAACAATAAACCAGTAAAATCAAATAATTGTTGTTTGCGGAGTGAATTATGGTGAGTAAAGGTAAGATATTATGCAAAATGGATTCTTGTTTTAGCCAAGTTACAATGTTACTTCCTCAAAAACATACCTGGAGTTATGTTTTGTTTCATTCACACATGTTTGAGTAATCCTGGATTATTAGTTTGTCTGTGTCTCCAAAGCTCAAAATGCAGGGGTTATACATATGATTCTAGTGATGTGTATGGAGTTTAAAAACACAGTGGAGCACTTCATGTATTACATGACACTGCAAGGTTTTCTGCTTGAGACAACTTAGCCTAAATATGCAGGATTTGTATGTTACATATCAACACTGTCCTAAAATAATCGCATAAGTCATTTTTTCAGGTTTTTCAGGAAACACAAAAAACTCCCCCCAAAATTTAAATTATGGCATAAATTATGGCAAAGTAAACTTAGGCAAAAAGTGACTTAGGCGATTATTTTAGGAAGGTGACGATATATAACTGAAAACACAACTCCAGGTATATTTTTAGTGAGTAAACAACATTTTAACATACAATAGATCAGAAAATAGTGTAATATGGGCAGATTGCTAATAATCTGGCAACTCTAGACTAGTGTATATGACTAACAGGATTATAATAGCACACATGACACATCACCAGACCCACACGCTCTTTACACCGATGCTTTACACCTTAAACACAAGTAAATGAAGTTGTTTGCGTTGCCAGTGTTTACCCTGCCATCAATACAGCTATTAAACCCTTCACGAAAGCGCTGCCTCATCACTTGTTTGCTCAGGATGCCCGGGGTGTGTTCCGAACCCGACCATAATCACAGCGTCTCCGATCTGCCGGCATCGAGCCCTCGGAGCACCTATGCACTCGTACCTATTCCAGGCGTTACTTGCTTTTGTCAGCAACATGCAAGCGGGCTCCCTAACCGTCAGCTAACAAGGCTAACGGAAAAGCGAGCCATCACACGAGCTCATTACGGCGCCCTGCGATTCGGCCCCTGGTCCCCGGCTGCATCACGAGGCAGTTGTAAAGAAAATTTAACCCGCGAGAGAAGTCAATGAAGTGATGATGAAAATGAGCCCCCCCGGTCACCGCTGATTGATTTTTTGCCGTGAAAAATGGCAGGTGCGCGGGGAGCAGTTGTCGGCGATACACAAATTGCGGCAGGTATAGGAAACGCTTTTTACAACGTAGGCTTAAGCTGGCGGGATTTATCTAGCAGAGAGAGGAGATGGGGGAGTTAATGGGCGCTAAGGTGCAGTGTTCACCTTGATGAAAGTAAACGTTGTAGAAATACATATTAGAGTATAGCCGCTCCCTTAAGAATAGCCTAATACAATAACAGAGCAAAGCAAGGTTCTCTATACATATTTTATTTCAGCGTCTTCAAATATGAAACGTTTAGAGGAGTTTTTCCCCATTCAAAAGATATAATATAGTTTTGAATTATTAATCGCTGTGGCAACAATTTGGAGACCTTTGAACAGTGACATATAGTTTAGCTGTAGAAAAAATATAAGAAATAGAAAAATATAATATACTTTTAAATTGTTAATCACTATGCCAACAGTACTTTTTCATTCTGAAACCCACGACAGTCATTCGGTGAACTGTGAAACTACAACTTCTAGAAACTGTCACGATGGACTAATTCATGTAGAACTGAAATATACTTTTGATATATGCCATTTATGCCTCTGTTCATCGACAGCAAACCTGTGTGACTTATACATAGAGTAGATTTGACCAAACTAGACTTGGGGAGGTGTTTTTGCAACACTAATTCTGCTACTACTCTAAATAGTCTGCACCCCTCCCCCTGGTTGGCACAACTGTTTTCAGTCATATGGGTTTTTCCTGTCGTGGATGCCATTTTGGAGACTTTTGTGTAATAGTGACATATAGTTTAGCTGTTTTATTGCATATATGGCATTGATAGTATATAATCGTAATATCCTGGGAGCAGTATTATTATTTTAGTTGCACTTTATTTTCGTGGATGCCATTTTGGAGACTTTTGTGTAATAGTGACATATAGTTTAGCTGTTCTATAGCATATATGGCATTGAAAGTATATAATCGTAATATCCTGGGAGCAGTATTTTAGTTGCACTTTATTCACCGTATTTCAATATATCTTAAGTGTGAGCTAATGCCTTTGCAGAGGTTTGATCTTTTCCATTTGCTTGTTGTTCCACAATATAAGAATTGAAAGTCAATGGAAACGTTAACCTTGATTACCCCTTGTGTACAAAACTCAAATATTTAGGAGATAAATATTAAAAAGAGTCTGTTTAGCGAGTTGTGACAATAACAAGATGACTCGATACCCGGTATTTACTGACACACAAATTGGATGTCTCGGTGCTTCTGATGTGGCTTCAAAGTGCACACAGGCCCAAAGATGTGAGAAATGTCACCGCATGTTTGATATTTCATTTCATTTTATAAGGACATGGAGACAGGCCACAGAAGCAGGTTTATGTCAGCGCAACTGGATCCAACAGGGGCTAATCTGTGGCACCAGTCAAACGTCTGGACTCTCGTTCTGTGCTTTATTCTATATGTTTACTGCTTTCTACATATGCATTTGGAAAGGAAAGGGGAAAAAAACTTCAAGAAAAATGATCCAAAAATATTCAGTAGATTTTATTAAACTACCACTTATCTTTCTTCATATTAGATTGCTTCTGTTTGTATCTACAATGTAAAAAGTACATTAAAATATATGTTTAAATGTACTAGAGTTCGAGATTTAACTTTTATTTGCTTTTCAATATGATTCTATCCATCTTACTTCATATATTTGATGCTCTTTGTATGTATATAAAATGTAGAAAGTAATAAGCACATAGAAAAATACATTGGATTAGAGGGCGAGTCCAAACTTTTGACTGGTAGTGTAGTTTTCATAGTTATACAGTACGCTGCTGTACTTGAAATTACGATTTATAAGTATACAATTTAGAGGCATTTTCTCAATAGGCAAGAGGCAGGTTGGGGCATTGGGAAGACATAAAACCACTTTTTTGGCAGAGGAGTTGACATTCTAGTACTAAAATGGTTTCAGTCCCAGGTGAAGGCATAAAACTGAGACATCAAGGATTTCTGTATAAGTTGCCAAGATGGTACCTCAGTAAAAAGCAGTTGGGAAGTCTGTGCTGACTTTACATTTTCAGTTTTTACCTTACAAGTTCCCTCAACTACTTTTACACATTTAATTGTCATTGGAAAGGCGCAGCTAATAGATGACCGCGGTGGCAATGCTAATGTGGAGTAAAAGCAGTAGTGCATTGACTGCATTAATTGATTGATTTCTAATGTGCCATCTGCAGCTACAGTAGTTTAAAGCAGATGTAGGGAGTAGTCTGCATTCAAACTGAAACTGAAAATGAAGGATAACCAAGCTCGTGAACACTTTTCATCTGCTCTGGTCTTTCTGTGTCGTCTCTTTGTAACCATTTTGTATTTTGTATTGTCACCTGCCTCGTGACAACAGATGGAAACAGATGGAACAGATGGAACATTTTTTGCTATAATTTGGCATAATTATAATAATTACAGATGTTCATTAATATGCACTGTCCCAAGCAAATAAATAAATAATAAATAAGAGCATTCATAGTAATAGCCAAAACGTGCAATCGATTTGTATTATGTGAAATTATTAAGTGGAAGTGCAAAGTAGTGGTTCAGGAAATTAAGTAAAAATAAGAAATGTATTTAAAGAAACCAATGCTAATAAGGACAATCATAACTGACTGGACATTGAAACAGGAAGGGCAAAATTAACATATTTTCCAAGAGTTAAACACAAGTTCCACCTGGTGAGGCGTGTCCATTAAAAGAGCTCGGATCATTTTGTTGTTTTGTTGCATCTCTTTATTTTGTTACATTGCCTTTTGTATAATTTTTCACTGAGACATTTGGTTCCTGTCATTATTGCAAATTTAGTCTAATTTAAAAATAGTTTGTAATTAGTCAGTTGTAATTAGAATCCAATTTATTAAGCTTGGATTGTTTACTTTTTTTTAATTTATTTTCTGTCAAGTAATACGTTAACCATTTTTAGTTACGATTCACGACTGGTTTATTGTTACAGTACTTCCCTTACGCATTATGACCAAAAAAAATGTGCGCTTTTTATAGTGTTTTTGATAATCAGGTAAAAGTGGATTTTAAAATAATGAATATGGTAATATGCCAGGAAGTGCATCTGGTGCAACGCCACGAGCTGAGCTGAAGTGGTTTGCATAAAGTGTTTGATGCACTTAACTTTCATATGCAGTTATTAAAACAACAAACTAATACAAGTGAATTGCAGACTTGGTAACAATGCGGTGTGAAGGCGAGCCAGAGTATTGCTGCTATTACTGCTCATTGGAGGCTTTTTCTTCCTTGGCTGGTGTTAAATAACAGCACTTTCTCCCTCTATGAGAATGCCATAAACAGTGAAATCATCAGCAGGCCAAAGCTGTTTGCCCTGGCCCACTTTCTGCATACAGTTAAGTGCTCACTTGGAGCTGCCAGTCAGACAAATGACCGCTAATACACAGGCAAATATTCAATGTAGAAACTGGCTCCGAGCATTTAAGGGACATAACCTCAGAGAGAAAGAAACTATGGCATTTTAGGTAGTCAGCAGCTGGGTAAGGATTATTGGTAACACTTCCTGATATTGCCAGTTTAATTAGTCTTAAAGGGGCTCTATTACACTGTTGAATGTGTTATAATGTTGTTTCCTCATAAAAACATGAAGTTGTGTGTGTGTGTGTGGTTTTTTTTTTTTTTCTTCCACAGACCTTGCACATTTAAGATTAGGTCTCTTGTCTCTTCTCAATCTGAAAAACACACCGCATAATCTCATGGGTTAATCTGTCTCTACTGAACTAAAGGTAAAAGGAACTCTATGACATCACAAGGTGGAACGGGGCATTTTGCGCTTTGGAGATTTATACAGAATGATAATAAAAGGTTAACTCAAACATGTGTGAATGAAACAAAAAACTCTGGGTATGTTTTTGAGGAGGTAACGATATTCTAACATAGCTAAAAGAGTAAATTTTGCATAATATAGGACCTTTTAATAATAAAATCAAATGAAAATAGTGATCAGCAAGAGTAAAATAAAGTGCTTTTGTGTAGTTTTGGCATTACGCATGTTTTGTGTTGTATGTACAGTACAGGAAGTATGAGAAGGTGTATTTATGAAAGACTTATATTACCCCTGGGAGAAACTGATATGGTTCACTGTCTCTTCACCACTTCAGAGGGAGACATTTTTTTATTAATAATGTACAGATAGATAGTTAGATAGTTAGATAGATAGATAGATCGATAGATAAATATATATAGAGAGAGATAGAGACAGAAAAAGAGAGAGTAGGGGGTGGGGGTGTAGGGGTTGAACCGGTGAACCTCAGCCTTTCTATGTTTTATTTCATTCTAGTGGAATAGCTCCGTCTCTCCCTGTCAGAGGCCAGTGTTAATTAGAGCCTGTGAGTCGTTCAGCGCTTCAAAAAGGGTCAGAATGAAGGTTACAGTTTGTATTATAATTATTTTACATATTTAAACTAACGCTGATTTTGCCTTTACAACCCCCGACATGATCTAATGACTCCTGCACCGCGTCGTACAACTTTAAAACACGCTTTACCAATATTGATTCTGCTACCAAATGAGTTTCCACAACACTATTTTAACAGTGTGGCTGCGCAGCTTTCATAATGGAAATGCAAACGGTAATAGAGGCTAGAAGTAGAACGCTTAAGAAGGAAATATGCTATTATAGATGGATTTTTATTTGTTTATTTTTATGCTCCATTAAAAGCAAAGTTGGACATGCCTGCACACACCAATATAATATAGAATGTGCTACTTCCTACGAGACAGAATGCAAAGCCCAGCTATAATGAGAGCAAAATCCATAATCCCCATTATACTGTGCAAACACAGCTTTAGCAAATGACTATTTACCATTATCTACTGGACTACTAGAGTTTGAATACATTTGATTTGAGTAAGCTTGTTCAATATTATTTCTGAAACTGCCAATATGAGAAGCAAGTAAATAATGACCCCTGGGTTTGTCAATTAGAAGTGTGAGGCAGCGGTGACATTGTCTCTGCTTTCCAGGTTTATACTTATTCATGTTTTATATTATTTTAGGAACCATTAAAAGACGCTCATACAATTCAGATTTCAGACCTTTTTTCTTAAAAGAAATACTGTAAGGGCATAAATTATGAATAGGACCAGAAAGTCATTATTATAAAGTGTTATTTTATTATTTTGGGAATGCAGTAACAAGGTGAAAGGAAAGCTACCTAACTAATAACAAAAGAAAAAGTAAAAGTAACAATAGGGTTGAATTTCTGCTTTAGCACAGATTCCCTTCATGTTGCAGATGAGTTAAAACCTCATTATTACCCATGGAAATGCTTGTTTACATTTCCAAATAAATGTAAACGTTTTTTGGAGATACAAGCTCAGTGTAAGGACACATGCTTTTCAGTGCAATTAAAAAAAGGTACATATTATGGCTTTAAGAGTAGTGATAATGTCATATTGCAGTTTATAGTGGTAATTTGGAAACCAGGGAGAAATTTACAGAACTACATAAATACTTCAGAACATTCTGTCATACCAACCAAAAATCTTAAAACAGAAGTAAGAGTCATAGTACAGATGACCAAAGCCTCCCCAGAGCTGATGCTTATAACTCTTACAACTTTCAGAACAATAGATGAGGCGGCATTTTGGAGAGAAGATGGTTAGAGGTGTGAATAACATGCAAAAGTTGTGACTAAAAATACAGATAACATCTGCACTTCCTTTTATCATAGAAGCACGTTTTAACACCAAGTGTGCACGCACTGTGCAGAAAGAACAGACGGGAAAACATGAAGACGTTCATATTTTTGACTTTTTTGAGTCTGGGTCTTTCTGAGGAAAATGAGGTAAGATATTTATTTAAATATGCTTTTATTCAATAGGAAAAAAATAAATACAGCATTTTAAATTTTAATTTGATGTGGATTACTGTGAGTGGGCTTGCATTTCCACAAACCTGGGTCTTATTTGGCCTGTTCTTTCCATGGCAATGCTGTTCCTTTGTCTTCTGCCATATGGCCACAAAACTTATTCACAGAAAATGATCCAAAGTATGGTTTAAACTTTCATTTTCCATGGAATCCTGCAGGTGCATAACAGTAATAGTATGCTGATGTTGAAAGTATGTGATATTTCTGACTTAAGACTCCATATATGGGGTCCACTTGGGGGCACTGGTCTTTTTATTGATGATACTGATTCAGATTCCCTTGTTTATCCAGGTTTCCAGTGTTTTCTCCTTTGAGGGCGTCACTGATTACGAATGGTTAAACACCACATGGACAGGGGAGGGCGAGGCACATCAGTGTGAATTCAGCCCTCCTGGATTCAGAACACTGGGCATCATGATCACCTACATCATTGTCTTCATCTTTAGTTTCCTAGGAAACAGCCTTGTTGTTTTTGTGGTCTCCTATATGAAGAAAGTCAGGGCAAGCACGGACATCTACTTAATGCATCTAGCAATAGCTGACCTTTTGTTTTGCCTGACTCTTCCCTTCTGGGCGGTGTACATTCACTCCGGTTGGATTTTCGGAAACGCCCTTTGCAAAATCATTTCCGGTTTCCAAGAGACGTCTGCGTACGCTGGAGTCTTCCTGTTAGCTTGCATTAGCATTGACCGTTACTTTGCTATTGTACACGCTAAACGTAGCCTTTCTTCTCATAATGTCGCTGTCAAAGTCGTTTGCGGAGTGGTGTGGCTAATCGCTGTCATGCTGACCCTCCCTTTTGCCATACAAAAAGAAAGCCTGTCCGTGGACGAGATCGGAGATTTCTGCTTTGAAAATTTCACCGGCGAAAGCACTGAACAATGGCGTATTACCGTACACATTTTGAGGCATACGATGGGGTTTTTCATCCCATTTGTGATCATGTGTGTTTGCTACGGCTGCACTATTCTTAAACTATTACACTCCCGCAACCAGAAAAAGCACAAAGCGATGCGAGTTATCCTGGCCGTCGTTTTGGCATTTCTCCTTTGCTGGTTGCCGTTCAATGTGTCTGTTTTGATTGACACCTTGATTCGGGGAAAGTCACTGCTCATGGAGACCTGTGAGACGCTGTACATGGTAGAAAAGACACTCAATGTGACACAGGTGCTGGCCTTCGCGCACTGCATGATAAACCCCATCCTGTACGCCTTCATCGGGGAGAAGTTTCGGAACCAGCTTCTGTCGGCACTGTACAAACACGGGGTCATTAGTAAAAGGATCCAGCAGGCTTACAGGAAGGGCTCTGACACCGGAAGCCTCAGATCCAGGAACACCTCAGTGACAATGTGAAGACAACCACTTTACACTGAGTGAGGGATAAATACAAGATCAACTACCCACTGGGACCAGTCAGTGCATGGACATGAACAGTGGTAGTACACAAGAGGTTTCTGTTGTTTAAATGAGCTGTAAACTCTGTAAATAATGCTATTCTTCACTGCTTTTTTGTTACAAGCAATAACTGATATAACACATTTTTATTTGGTGTTCAGTATAGCATAGTTTTATATCTATGGGTTTAGGACAGCTGTAGGAGTTAAGACTTTAAAGCCAAATATAATGTGTTTTGATTTAGTCCTCAAGTCCTCAAATTTTTGCTTATAACATGAAGCAAAAGTCCATAAATATCTGTAAAATTGTAGTGCTTTAAACTTCTTATTAAACTTTATAAATAAACTTCACTATCACTGGCATATGTATGGCTGTGGTGTATAATTTTAGAAAAGCAATCTAACAAACAATAATAAGAAACACTTGTAGTAGAAGCATAAATCTTGACAGAGCCAATGATAAAAGTGCATTCAATGGGGTTGTAATTTTAGACTCCCTATGTAAAGGTGCACTATGTAAGTTTTATGGTGTGGAGCCGGCCACCTGCTCGGAGATGAGATTTTGAATTTTTAAATGCAGCATTTTCACTACTTAAAAATACATTGAAAAACATACGGATCCATTACTGTGCATTACTGTGTGCTTCTTTTTACAGATATTACCGGTAATCTGGCTTTGTGGCATCACTTTCCACAATCAAGGCCAGTAAAGTTAAAAGTCATACTATGGAGCATTCCTCTTAAAACAATAACAGCATTAACAACAGCTTATTTTTAGTATATATAGTGCAGATTTCATTTATCATTTGTCTTGTACATCTGTGTGCGAGATCACTGTTTTCCTGTTAACCCCAAACGCATCTGGAGGCCCCTGTTTGTCCCCTTCTGAACCCTCATTTTGTCCTGGCCCCCGTCAGGCCATGTGCCGCTCCAGTGTCACACACAAATCTCCTGGAGCTAAAAAAAAACAACTGCTTCTAACCTGTCAACCAGAGAATGTCTCACAGCGATTGGGTCCCCCTCCCCCTTCGCCAGGTAAATAGATTGGTCTTCTTTGTCAGACAGGTAGAGACATGTGGAAATGCATGTGTTGGATAGGCTTCTCAGCCCCTTTGTGGTGCACACTGACTAACACTGACTGCTGCTGCACATAATGTGCTATAGGCTCCAATCCTACTTCACACTGAGCTATTCCTATAAGTGTGATTAGTCAGTAGGTTTCAATATTAAACTGTGTGTGTAATCAAGTCCAAGGCCCGACATATTACTCAGGCTTAATGTGTGGAGTAGTGGATGAACCAAATGGAGATTGTAACGTGAAATTTAAAGGTTCTGTCCCAACTTGTGATGTCATGAAGCAGAAGTTTTAAAGTTAACAGCTTAATTTTACTTTTTGTTCAATAGAGATCAGCAATTCCAGGACAGAACTCATCCAAATGGTTCTAGTTAATGTGTATGGAGTTTAAAAAAAAAAAAAAAAAAGAACACAACTTTTTTTGAACAGAAAGACATTGTGGAAAAATGTATGCCAAATTTATGAATGAACAATTGAAAACAATACAACAAGCTAGTAAAGGTGTGGTGTGTTTCAAAATAATCAATTGAAAGGCGCCATTATTCACACTAACAGCTGTGGCAGCTGAAACTATTAGAAAATAAAGTTGTGTTTTATATTAAGACTTTACCAGGTGTTCCAGTCTCTCGTGCACCTCAGCTTTATATCACAGCTCCAAGTGTGATGTGAGGAATTGACATTTTTAATCTGCCCCTCTCCTCCTCGTGATCTACAGGACTGAACCGGAGACAGGGCCCGGGCATGAATCTCCACAACGCATTCATCCTGCAGCCACCGTAAAGCATATCCCCCACCACCCTATGTATCTGATCATAAACGTGAAATATTTCCCAACATCTGCACTAAAAAGACGGAAAGCAATTTAATGTCATAAATACGGCGAAGGCAGGATATGACACATGTATCAGCACATATTTAGGCATAGACTTTTCACGGGATTGGAAATGATCTCTGTTGATAAAAGAGAAGAACAAATAAATTATAAAACAAACAGCAAGAGGATTGGTTGGAAAAATCTGTAGCCTTTATCACAATGCAAGCCCGTGCCAGCAGTTGTCTATGATGAGTAATGGCCCAAATATTGATAGCAGACATTGCAATTTGGAGTATCATTCAATCATTTTAAATATTTGCTGCACGGTTCTTTAGCTTACAGACAAAATCAAATTGGTAGAAAAGCGATTTATCATTTATTCATTAATTTGAAATAAATCCAGCATATGTAGCTTACATTAAGCGGCACAATGTAATAGGAATGTAACAATAACAAATATTATGATCGCAGATTGTCAAAAGTCTAATAATATTGTGGGTCATCTCCAACTTCAGTGTTATGGTGCAGCAACAGCTAAACAGAGAGAACTACAACTACCATGATCCTTTGCTCTCTTTCAGTCCAATTTGTATGATGTAATAACAGTTAAATTTTATCGTTAAAAGATTGTGTCAAGAGATTTGGAAATCGTTACATCCCTACTAGGAGCAGGAGATTTGGGGTATTTTTAGTTAATACAATAAGATTTTAGCTGTTAAGACCTGAATAACTAGTTTGGCCAATTATTTGTTGATTCTATAAATAATGCTGTCTGTTTAAAAATGTTTTTTACATTTACATTAAAATTATTTTACATTATTGTCATTGTGTCAGTGACATAAATAGTTTTAACGTTACCTTTTTTTGCATTATAACTCTATATAAAATATTGTGCTTCAAACTTTTCTAGTGGAGGCTTTTCTCGTCATGGAGATGTTATTTGTCTGGAATGTTCCACAATATGGCAGCAAACATATCTATTCCATGGACAAATTACAGGTGAGATCTGTGGAGAAGCGACTCCGCTTACAGTAATAAGTCCTGTTTTTGTGTAATAGAATACATCTATAATGAAATAAATGCATGATAGATACATGCTACACTACTGTGGAACATTCCAGCTAAGAGCTGAGCCTATATATTATATATCTGTTCACTTTCTTCACAATAGAA
>KN494911.1:1689-14617 GCA_000787155.1 Scartelaos histophorus | reverse complement strand
TAAATAAAATGAAGCATAAAATAAATGCATAAACAAGTCAATAAAAACATTAGCAAATAGAAAAATAGCTTGATATAATGGTGAGTGACAGCACTGGGTGATAAGGCAAATAAAAGTATGCAGATAAAATAATAATACAACATGCAATAGAATAAAAAATAAAAAGAAATATATTGCATTCAGTACAGTATTTATTTTATTTATTTGTGTACATAAGCAAACACATAATATTGAAACTTCTTAATGAAAAGGTTTAACATTAGTTTTTCTTCTCACTCTTTTTCGAGAAATGTGGTTTTCTTTTTACAATTTATGTGTCGTATGTAATTTTTTTCTCTCTTGGCACAAACTTGAAAAAAAATAAATAAATCAATGAATTAAAAAAATAAAAAATAAAAATAAGCACTAGTCAGAACAAACCCATTTAGATATTTCCTTCCCCAAATGGTTCAGCTCTAACCTGAACCACGTCCCTCCACATCTCCGGGCTGCAGCGGTCAGCTTCAAAAACACCTTGGCTATTGTTACCCTCAACTATTCCCCAATTTTCAGTTATGGATCTGAAATCCGCAAAATTTTCCGCGCTGCTCATTCTGTTTCATTTTACGCCTTGGATTGAGGTGTAAAAAGCCTGCAGCGATATACATTTAAGGAAGATTTGATTCCTGCGGTGAGGAGTAGGTAGCAATGGGCTTGAATGATAAAATTGCGTTGTCAAGGTAACAGGTTGCTCTGAAGACTGTGGATATGTCGTATTGGGGATGCTCTGTTACTATATTTTCACCTGCAGAGCTATGGCGACTCCGAGCTCGGCACAGACCGTGGAAAATGCCTCATAATGGCGTATTAATAAAGCTTTAATTATGGGTTTTCGGCGCGTAATCAAAAGAGTTGTCGGCCTAATGCAATTTGAAGCAAGTCAGAAAACCTTGAAATGTTGCTATGATGAAAAAGAAAGGAGTGTGTGGAGAATAGAGCACCCTTTAACGTGGATCCTGGTGTAACCATGGATACCTGTATTTCATGGGTGAAGTAATTTTAGCTGGAGTGGGATCATATCAGTGTATCTATGCCACAAACCTTATAACATACAACTTACAGTACACAAGTAAAGGGGGGATCTATTTGCGAGTAGATTTAATAGATGTGATACCAGTAATTGAACCGAGAGTTGCAATTAGTAGAGTTCAAGTACTGCAATTATTATTAATATACTATTTTCTGATCTACTGTATGTTCTATTGTTGTTTCCTCATGTCAAACATACCTGGAGTTGTGTTTTTTTTTCATTCACAGCTGTATATTTAAACTGTGTTCCTTTCTCAACGCTTCTTATGATGTAGTGGTATAGTAAAGTACTTCATACATCTTCACTGGAAACATGTCTCTGCCCTGGATTTGCCAATATCTGCTGAACTAAAGGTAAAAGGCAGGTGTTAATTTGACATGGAAATAATCTTAGCTGGAGTGGGATCATATCAGTGTATCTATGCCACAAACCTTATAACATACAACTTACAGTACACAAGTAAAGGGGGGATCTATTTGCGAGCATGTGATACCAGTAATTGAACCGAGAGTTGCAATAGTAGAGTTCAAGTACTAAAATTATTATTATTATTATACTATTTTCTGATCTACTGTATGTTCTATTGTTGTTTCCTCGTCTCAAACATACCTGGAGTTGTGTTTTTTTTCATTCACACCTGTATATTTAAACTGTGCTCCTCTCTCAATGCTTCTTATGATGTAGTAGTACAGTAATATTTAAAGTACTTCATACATCTTCATTGGAAACCTGTCTCTGACCTGGATTTGCCAATATCTGCTGAACTAAAGGTAAAAGGCAGGTGTTAATTTGACATGGAAATAATCTTGGAGCTGGAGTGGGATCATATATAGTTTATCTATGCCACAAATCTCATAACATCCGACTTACAGTGTGCAAGTAATGGGGGGGATCTAGTTGCGAGTAGATTTGCAACGTTCGCATTAACAACTAAAGGAGAATTTGAGTGAAGACTGAAATATGAACTGATAAACTAATACAAGAATTCCATTTATTTCAGAGCGCGTTTGTAGAAATCTTAACTATAAATGCTACAGGAGTGTGGTGATTTGATAATTATGCAAACTCAAATATAGATTTTGATCTGATTGAGACAGTGTGTGCAGCCCCGAGTACAGGCATATCAAAAAGTAATGACGGCTTGATATGTAGATAAAAATAATAATGGCACACGACTAAATATAGACTGGGTTTTGCTTGGGCATTGGTACATTCAGGCTTCAGTTGACCTTGTGGATGAAAAGCAAAGATGCAGTGTATTTGGCTGCAGGAGGTGTGAGCACCATTCATTAAGACGCTGTGTCAAATTGGTGTTGTCAACAATATGGGACCCAGATACTGAAAGTGAGTTTGACTATTCTGACTAGGGCTGGGTAGCATTTAAAGGAGCAGTACTGAATATTAGGTTTGGTACCAAAAAAGACCAGAAACTAAATCTGGTACAGAAATAATATTTTTCTTTTAAAGGGTCTATTTAATGCTATGGTTTGATTTATGTTATAATGTTCTTTCCATGTTTGAGAAACCCTTAATTATCTGTTTTATCTGTTTTTGAGGAAATAATAACATTTTATCTAAAAGCTCAAACGAAACCTTTTGCATAATATACTGTAAGACCTTTAATAACAAGTGATAGATGCTATGAATTAACAAAAAAAGAAAACAGATTTTCTTGTTCTGTTTTTGTCATTTGATATTTATGATTAATTCAAGGATAGATACCAAAAATGAACTGGTACGAAGAATCAGATATTGTTCGATTTACTGGTGCCAGAACAAATTTGCAGATACTCAGTCCTACTCGTAATAACTCTACCTGAAATTGCAGTGTAATTTAAGATGCTGTGGCTGAAACTTGGGAGCTATTTGCAAGATAACAACATTATTGCAGAGAAATAGGTGGAAAAAATAAATAGATATTGACTGAATTAAATCTTTCTTTTCTTTGTGTGGTTCTTTGTGTAGTAAGAGTGAGTGTGTCTATCACTCAGACACAAGGAGAAGTGTCTGCACTGTCAAGGCAACCATAGTAGTGGCCACTGGGGATTATGGGAGATGTAGAGATGATAAAAACAGAGCAACTCTCCGAAGCAGAGGCTGGATTGAAATAGTGTTAAACCACCTCCTCTCTGGCTCCTCGCGTCACTTCTGTCACATCTGCCAAACTCTAAATCTGTCAGTGCATTGGATACATACACTGACATTTAATTGGCTTCAAAATAGACAGAGTTAACATTGTGCTGGCCTGTAATCTTTATTTATTATCCGATGTGGATTAGTGACACATGAGTGAACACCAAAGGGCGGCTGGATACAAAGGCTCTAAGCTCTGACTCAGGTTTAAATGTAAAACAATGACTAAAAGGTTAAATATGGGCAAACTACATTTAGCTTTCTATTCCATACAGTGTCTCTGTATAGGCCACAGTGGAGTGAAGCCTTCAGCCCCGCACACTGCTCTCTGCCTCCCCCTGCTGGAGAAGAGCCGTATGTGCAGCCACTGTCAACTCTTACAAAATGAGATTAAAGGTCCATTGTGTAACTTTTCTGGTGGAGGATCCGTCAAATGTCAAGACCAAGTTATAGGTTAGAGCTATGGATAGGCAACCCTGCTCACAGTCAGAATATCTGTTTTTATAGGCGTTTTTTGAACTTTGAAAGGCAGAGCAATGAACATTCAAAGAAACAAGCAGGTAAAACAAAAAAGTTACACAGTGCATCTTTAAACCGCCTTTACCTAACTCAACATAAATGTTCTTTATAATATGCCCTGTGTGATCAAATCTGATAAATAAGAAAATAATGGAGATTTTTAATCATAATCAATTAATATGAATTTGATCAACAAATAACTAACACAGAAGCCACTGGCCAGGTTTCATTTTTTTGTCTGGCATCTTGTTGCTTTCTTCTAAAACAAACCAACTCTCTGCCACTATTCCAGACACTTGACTCTCATACTGCATTTTCAAGAGGGTCAAACGGCACAAACAGTTGCCAGAGGCTGGGCAACTATATGGAAACAACTGCATGACACTGTCCCAGACAGTTGTTTCTGTATCATGGCACAATTTCACAGTGGCAGAAAGGACTAAATGTTCTAACTAAAATATGACTCATGTTTGTTAAATCCCTCAGTTGTCCGGGTAGGATCCATCACATAGAGAATTCAAGACAGAATTCAATACAATCAACTGGACAACGTTTTTTGATCAAACACCGCTTCTTCACTTCTAGAAGAAGCAGTTTGGATGAGCTGTGAAACATTTGATCAAAAAACTTTTGTCCCGTTCACAGAATCAATTTTTTCCTTTCCTGACTCATGGTTTGAAATCAGGTGCAAGGCCTTTGAAGCTCCTATATTACACAATACTGACTCTTGCAAGCTTTAAGCCTTGTTACAATGCTGTTCCCTCCTTAAAAACAGAGGAGTTGTGGAGTTGTGTTTTGCTTTATTCACACAAGTTTGAATTATCCTTTATTATATAATCCTTTATTATAAGTCTGTCATCTCCAAATCTCAAAATGCTGTGTTAACTTTTCAAGTCAACAGCTTTTACCTTTGGTTCAGTAGAGATGAGCAATTCCAGGGCTGAAGGTTGAAGGTGGATGGAGTTTAAAAACAGAATGGAACACTTTCTTTATTTCCACATCACATCACAAGGTGAAACAGAGTGATTTCCGTTTGAGAGAAGAACTCAACTTAAATATGCAATGTTTGTGTGTTAAACATGTTTGAATGAAACAAACCCAACTCCAGGTATGTTTTTGATAAGGAAACAAAATTATAAAATTGATCAGAAAATAACAAATATAAGTCCTTTAAAAGTGCACTGCAGCATCTTCTACATGGACCTGGGGTCTTATTTGGTCTGAGTGTGTTTCCACTGTACAAGTGGCTAATTCCTTGAGGCATGATTTCTAAGGAAGGAGCTCAGCAGTGCACACAGCTGTTTCCTGTTTATCAATACACTTCCATCCCTTCAAGATAGATAACCTTCCACTCCATTGTATTTGGCCTCTAAGAGCCAAACCCGATGTGTCACATAAAAATGCACTGAAACATGGTGTAGAAGTGCAAAGAAGTGAAATGCATGCTGAAAAATCGGACAATTAAAAAAGTTTCATGTTTACTCCAGCTTCAGCCACATCTCAAAATGCCACAGAATTATCAAACATCAGAAAACATTTGTTATGTTTGGGAGTGTCAATTGTTTATGTGCAGAACCCTACCCCTGGACATATGTAACTTTTATGGTGAATGGTACCTGCCACATGCCTCTCTATAGAGTTACTGTTTTGCCTGAAATGTTTCACAGTATGACATTTAACTTATCTATTTTGCATTTGTTGTTACTGTATTCTATTTCTAAAACTTTGAAAAACATGCATTTTTATTAAGAGTGGGCTGACCTCTCCACAGACCTGTCCTATAACTTGGTCTGATGGTGCCATCTACTTGTCTTCACACTTTAAGACTAAAATGGAGACAGGCATGTAGTGGAACTACCACTAGAAAAGTTATAAAGTGCACCTTAATTATCCATGTCGACTGTAAACAACAACAACAACAACAACAACAACAACAACAACAACAAACAAAACAAACAAAAAAACTCCTTAACGTTAAGCCAGATCATATTTCAGTAGTTTACATCAGACTAAGAAAACATGTGGTATTATCCTAGGCTGTGTTTAGACCATATGGTTTTGACCTTGTAGCCAACAGCTGCAACTAACAAAAAAATCTTATCTTCTGTGTCCCATCCGCTCATGTTTGCGTGTTCATGATTTCACCTCCAATCCACAAGATGGCGTTGTTTTAATGACAAGCAGGCCTGCGGCACACCTATCTTGAAAATAAACTAAAATGCCATAATTCGCCACAATACCAAAAAGGGGTAGAATTTCAAACAGAACACGAGTATGCTGTAGTTAACTTTTTCAACCTGAGATGCAACCATAAACTGTGACCAGAAACTTATTTCGCATAAATAAATGAGGAAAAACACCCTTCTATTATGACTCCCAATACTGACAATATTGTTCTTATTTTGTATTAGGAGACAGTTAAAGCTGAATGTTTTTGGTTTGTTTGTTTTATTTTATTTTGAAATAATTAAAAAAATCATAAATTGTATTTCAAGCCTCTTTTGTATTTTTGTAATATTTGTGTTTAATTCTCTTGTCGCACTGATGCTCTTTGAGCGTCATTTGGGGCCGCGCGTGGGGCGTGTTCACGGACTCGCATTCCTGTCTGCGCAAAAGTGTACTCACTCTCAAACGATTCACTTTTACTCATCGATTTACAGGTCTAGTGGTAAGTATACCATCTAAACGGCTTAAATAATCGTGGTTTTGTATTGTTTAGTGTTGGCAGTATATCCAGGCGTAATTCTCGAGAAAAACTAGATAAATTACTCTCGCTAGCTACCGTGAGTAGCCTCCATGGATCTAATGGTAGCCTCAAGCTAACTTTGTCTTTTTGAAACAATCATAGATGAGCAAACTGATTACAAATATAACACAATATTTATTACTTTTAATCTCGATGAATCTTAACTTCTCTATAGAATCGCTCTAATTAAATTTAATAATTCCGGTATAGGTGCATGGCGAGTTTGTGGTGACAGCGCAAACATTGCTATAAATTTATGCTTTCGATCTCACAACCTTTAGTTATAACGCATTAATATAGGCAAAGAAAACTTTATATTCACATATCAAGAAAGTTAGATCGTTATTTGTAGTTGGGTGTGGTTTGGTTTAGGTTTGGGCGACAAGGGAAGTATTGGTGGGATAAAGAGGGCGTGCCATGTATGTGAAAAAAGACATGCCAGGACTGGACAAATAAGCTGCCAATGATACATTGAATTATCCCATTAACAGTCATATTGAGCAGTAATGTAATTTTTTAATATGGATTTAAATTGTTAGTGTCTAGTTACTTGACATTTGTGTTGCATTCTTTGTTCTGCATTTGCACTTTCAAATGCACTATAATTTTTAATGTCAAAACTGTAATCATGTTTTGTTGTAACACTGCTAATGACATGGTCCTCACTTCTTTTTTTTAAATTTTTGTTTACAGTAAATTCAAGATGTTTTTTGCTCAAAAATTCATTAAAGGCCTTATAAATGTTGTCAGGTGAGTGTCATTGTCAGGTATTTTTGCTAAAGGCAACAACTGTCTAAATTCCTAACTCTTTGTTTTTAGCGACATTGACCCAGCGCAGTTTGTGCCCTCTGAACCAGTGAGTGATTAAGCGGCAGCATTTGTCTGTATATATGTCTAATTTTAGAAGCAGTCTCATTCTTACCCATGCATGTTTGTGTCTCTTCATAGCCTCCACCCCGCAGACCCGTGGCTTATGCAGAGCAACATGAAAGTGATGAAGAGAGACAATTTCGTAAGGTGTTTCAACAGCTGGCTGGAGAAGTAAGTGTCATGCCTGCCTAGTTTGTTTATTGAGCTGCATTTTAGTTTTTTCTTAAGTGTCAACAAATACAAAAATTAGCTGTAAAAATCACATTAAGAAGACCACTCTTTAAGTGTTTTGGAATGATTTGAAGCTTTCTTTGAACTAGTATAAGACCTCGTAGTAACATAAAAAAGTACTATTATTCATTACTGGCTGGTGTCAAGTCCACCTAGTTTGTTTATTAACATGGATTTTAGGGTTGTCCAGAGTATCAACAATCAGGTACATATAGATGCATATTAAATCTGGCCATACTTAGAACTGTTTTAAGCTTTCTTTTAAATAGTATAAGACCAGATGGTAACATACAGATTGTTTTATTATTCTGTGTTAAAAATGACGATCCTATTTACTTATAGAGACTATCAAGCCTATTCCTTAGTATCTAATCAAGTTTAACATTTTAGCTTCATTCCAACACTAAAGGATTGTAATAAAGATGCAGTCTGTTGTTTCATAGGACATGGAAGTGAGCCCCAATGAGCTGATGAACATCCTCAACAGAATTATCTCCAAGCGTAAGTTTAATTTATTACACAAGCAGGTTAATAACTATGAATTATTGAGTGATATTGATTTATTATTCCTGTGTTTTTCTGTTTAGACGGCGACTTGAAGACAGATGGCTTTAGCATTGAAAACTGCCGGAGCATGGTGGCCGTCATGGATGTATCCTTTCTATCACTTATGGGCGTGTATATTGTGGAGACAAGGTGACAGTTTGGATCAGGGACTAAGCTTGGCGTTCATACAGACAGCTGCCCCACCAAATCTGTAAATGACTGACACAAGAGAAGATAAGAATGAGTCTCTTCCTTTAGTTGATCTTTTAGTGTATTTCTCAAACTCTGGTATGTGGACTTCCTCTGTACTTTTAAATAGTCATTATTCATTATTTATCAAACTTTAATGTTATGATTATTGTGAGGAAAAACAAAACTTTAACCACAATTGTTGACACCACACCCAAACAACAGTGTAAGCCATTTTCTATTGTTTCACTTTCGTTATCTAACAGGCTGCAGATTGTGACCAGTGGTTTATAAAATCAAACTTTGTGAATGATAAAGCAGTGTTTCCCATAGATTAGCACTTAACATTAATTGCACTTTTGAGCTGTATAGATTGAATGGAAATTATTTTATTTTGTGACCTGAATAATCACGATTATTGATTAACTAAATAATCTTGACACTCCTAGTTTCATTTTATACAGTTTATACCATGTTTAGCTCTAATTTAGGTCTGATAAAGTCCAGGTTTAATATGGAGATAGTTTAGTGTCTTTATTATCAAATAAATATCACGACATTCACAAATATAATTCATGACTCACAAATACATATAACAACTTTCACAAAAGCATTTCTCAACTCAAAACTAAATGTTGTGCGATTCACAAACGTCAGTGCAGTTACATTTATTTGGAAATCGATGAACCTGCATTTACATATTTGTGACCACACCTGCATTTATTTGTGGATTTTTTAGACCTTCATGATGGCGTCCGATGCACAAATGTGTGGGTTTTTTTTTAAACAGCCACTCAATGACAGCACCTGGATGATAATTTTCCCTTCACGTTGAATCATAAGTAAAAGACTTATGAGCAAGTTAAATTACAAGGATATAAACAAGTTATACTTACAGTTGATTAACCATTTTCCCCAGTCAACCTCAAATGATCTGGAACCTATGGACCTAACTACAACTACTAACCACAATAGTAGCACAGTGTTGTCTACCATGCCCAAACTTCAGTTGATGTGATCGACTTAAAAAAAAAACAAAACTCATTGTGGATCGACCACTGTCAGGAAGGTCTCAAAAATCCACAAATAAAGGCTCACAAATCTGTACGGTGGTTTCAGGTTCATCGGTTTGCAGATAAATGTACTTTGCATTTTCTTTTGAGTCAAGAAATGCTTTTGTGATTGTTGTAAGTCATGAATTATATTTGTGAATGTCATTGTATTTGTTTCTGGACCAAGAAATGTATTTGTGAATGGCGTGATATTTATTTGATAATAAAGACACTAACAGTATCTCCATAGTTTAGATCTGGTGCTACTGGGAAAGCCAAGTATTATCTCAGGTGGTGCTGGCTGTGAAATGTTTGAGAACTACACTGTTTGTCTGATATTTGATTGTGTCATATGGAAGTTTCACAAAAAAATATTCTTGCATGATATTGCAATCTTAGACACAATGTGCTGACAGCTTAATATCATAGACAAATGTATTCTTAAAAAAAGTATATAAAAAAACTGCACCAACTAACTGAAACTTATTTTAGATGCTTTTTAAGGGTATTTATTTATTAACTTTATTTTTTTAAATTCTCTTAAGCCCTATTGGTTTGCAAGTTTAGTATAGTAGTTTAGTAGAGTATTCCTATATTCATATTCAAAACAAATACTTTCTCTTATAATTTGGTTTTGCATATATGCCTCATATTTTAAACTTCTTTAATATCCCATATTATTGCAGTATTATTTTCGATAGATCTTTCACATTTATGTTCAGTTTGTAATATATTTAGGTTGCTGCTGCTATATTTGGCGTACACTATACAATAATAGATCTGTATGAGAGCCTGTAGATAGTGATAGTTACACTCCATGCATTAAATCTGCCCTTGACAAATACAGAGGCTGTAGTGTTGTGTTTATTTAAGATGGAGTAGCCATAGTTAGTTTTCTTAACCACCACATCAGAGTGACAGCACTGGGAAGCTCGGGTTTCATGAATTTAAACACCTTTGGAACAACGTAAAAAAATGGCAGGTGAGTAAAGGACAACTAAACCCTTTCTAGGATCACCAAAGGAATTTCAGGTTGTAATGTTGTTGCTTTCTAGGTTTGTGACACACTTTAAAATCCTTTCATACTTGCTTTTCCTGTTTAGTCGGTGTACAAGTCCTATGACCGAGATGGCTCCGGGCTGATTGGTGCGGACGAACTGCCTGCAGCATTCACAGCAGCAGGTGAGATGAAATTAAATTTACAACTGAACGTTCCTGTTGTGTGAGTTTTGTATTAATATTTAACAAGGTGTGAGCAATTCAGATGGGACTGTTTTGTGTCCTGACTATGACACAGCCAGAAAATTCGGGTAATTTGACTAAACAGATAAGGGTTACCCAATTTACACAAAAACTCTCTGTTCAGTTCATTGAGTATATTGATTGGATATTTGTTGGTGGTATTTTAAGTGCACCCTGACACCTCATTGTGCTGTGACTGCAAAACGGTGGAGTCCTGAACACAACACTGTGGAACGAGGGGCCCTGTCCAGGGTTTTTAAACACAGCCTTTAGTATGGGGTGCACTATCTAACTTTTTGGTTGGTTTGGCACATTGTTGTTTCAAATCAAATCAAACTTTATTTATAAAGCGCTTTTCATACAGAAATGTTACCCAAAGTGCTTTACAGTTTAATTAATGATTAAAAGCAATACACATTTCCATTCGCCCATCCCCACAGCTGCACGTCCTCACATGATCAAACCATCCAGACAGTCTCACACACACACACACACACACACACACACACACACACACACACACACACACACACACACACACACAAACACGTGCTAAAGTACAAAAACTACATAGTAAATACTATAGTAAATACTATACATACATACTATATACTATACATACTATAGTAAAATGAGAGGCTGGATACAGGTTTTTCTATTTGTTGTTTTCAAAGCTCAAAATACCTAGAAAAACAGGCATTCAGTACTTAGAAAAATTACTGTAATTATAACGCTTTAAGTAAGAGAAAATGTGTAAATGGTGTTGAGCAATACTTTACAATGTTTAACCGCCAGCACAGTGCAGGTGATCAATCTTGTTTTCAGATTTATTATCTACTTATTCATTCTGAGACTGGTTAATTCTACTCTAGAGGTACTTTATTTTAACAGAACTTGTCGAGTAAAATTATCTTGCTGTATGGACGGATAATTTCACTCTTTTTAAGTTATTATAATTAGATTAGATAGATAGATGGATAAATTTAAGTGTTTATATCTTACATTTTGGTCAAGCATTTATGCAGTGTACCAATCTCAGCATTGTGTATCTGTCTAAATATAGATTAAAATTATGGTGGCTCACATTATTATTTTCAAATGATTTAATCTCATCTAATTTGTGCAGTATGTCACTCACTGCCTACATTTAATCTTAAAGTTATTTTTGATCAGTTCAGTCTCTGAGTCTTAGCAACAAAGACTGTTTTTTTTATACCAATGGTCCAGGGTATTTTAGATTTTTACAGGGGATAATTTTAGACTAAAGGAGACCACCATAGTCTCCTGTATTAATGGTTCAAAAATTAACTGTTCAAAAATCGGTAAACTCCACCAATGGCTATGGTCCCATTCATACCAATGTGATGATACAAGTATTGTGCAATGTAAACCTCTACGCTTTGTCTTTTATGCATTTTTGACCTCTTCCCTCTCTTCAGGCTTTCCTCTCGATCAGCAGCTGTTCAATATGATAATACGACGATACAGCGATGAAAATGGAAACATGGATTTTGACAATTACATCGGCTGCCTTGTGCGGCTGGACGCGATGTGCCGTAAGTCAGATTAATGCAACAGAATCGAATTTGGTTTGTCAAAATGAATGTACTGAACCGAACTGAACGAACTGATAAGGCCGTAGTCCGAGTTTCTTAGTCAGTTAATTGGTCAGTTGTCCTAATTCAACTACATATTTTATTTAGGATTTATAAGGAATATTTAAGGGTTTATGTGAGACAACAGCAGCAACTGGAGGGTATGTAGTGAGTTTGAAACATTTGGAAGTGAAGCTGTTTTTTTTCCCTAGTAAAAAAAAAAAAAAAAAAAAAAACAATATTAAGGACACAAATATGCAGTTAGGAAAATCCCAAATACTTATCTGTACAAATAGTTGATTTTAGATAAGTGTCTGTGCAGGCGTGGTCTTGCGAGTGCAGTTTTGGTCAGATGCATGGACAGATGATGAATATATAGTAGTTATAGAGTTAATTGTAGGTCAACTAATCGATTGGCAGGTCTTTAGTTGACCAAGAATTTATTGAATTACAAATCTAGAAACTAAACTAAACTAATCTCTGAAATCAGGTGCCTTCAAAACGCTGGATAAAGATAAAAATGGAACCATCAAATTGAATGTACAAGAGGTAAGTATCTTATTTAAAATCTTAAAAAATATTAGATCAGAGACAATTTCTATCACTGATGTTGTGTTTTTGTGCTCAGTGGCTCCAGGTGACCATGTACTCCTGAATGCAGCTGATGCCTCCTCTTCAGTTTGTTACACAGTGCCACTTTGTCTACACGGTTTAGCATGAGTTATTTTCACTTTTA
>JACN01020153.1:0-11877 GCA_000787155.1 Scartelaos histophorus | reverse complement strand
TTATTATTATTATTTTTTGTTTGTTTTAATAAAAAAAATGTATACAATTTTAATTTTAAGTTGTCTGGCATGTCTCAAGCCAGAACCAAATATGATTATTCCATCAAATATGACACACTAGAAACTAAGGAGCTCATCTATCATTTCCAAACATAATGACACCTCAGACTGACAGAGTTTAACGCTTTAATCATTGCTTCTGCAGAAATCCACAGCTTTTTCAGTCTTTCCCTTTTATTCTTCGTAAGCAGTCGTATTTGTTCTGATATGGCTAGACCGTGCACGTCCCTGATTGGCTAATCCACTTGTCAATCACGCCCGTCTGAAATCGGGAGAATCGCCAGTGAAGCACGTTTTCTGGATCTTAGAGCAAATTAGAAATAAACTGGAGCAACTGCCCGTGCAGAGGCTTTACCAGAGAGTAAACACTCAATAAAAGCAACTTCAGAAGAGTAAAAATCCTTTATCATGTGATTTCTAGCCTATAGCAATTCATAGAAAGGTCAGTAGGTGGCAATAAGACATCATCTCGTTACTATTAGGCATGTTTTTGCTCAAAAGTAAATGCCACCTAGCCAAACATGTAAGAAGATAAAATAACAAGGGGAAAACATGCAAACTCCACACATAAAGCCCATGTGTGTAAAGTACAATTATACAATAGGATCAATAGGGAAAACCAGGTGATGGGAAGTGTTTTTAGTTTGTAAACCACAGGCTGAGGCGATACTTGTCCAGATCCCTGCCCTCATGCCCTTTATCACGTCAGCTGTGCAGATATTTGCCCCAAAATGGAATAAATATGATGAGGACTGAATCCAGCCCCCTGATCCGGCCTGACTGACAGTGGGCGTGATGGTGATGGAGAACAGTGTGCCAATAAACGCTAATCCAGACTAATAGCACCATAGACTCAGGGATTGGAGAGGCTTGGCGCTGAGACTCGGGTCACTGGGTCATGGCCTCTCCCAAAGTGAACCTGAAAATGCCACATGAGTTCATCCACTGACAGTCGAGTAACAGCAGCTCATAGGCACAAAGGCCCTACAGGAGCCACTGCACAGTATAGACAGATATAACAGGATAAATTCATCCAAAAAGTAAATTCAACTGCATAGGCCAAGTATTTTTACATTAAAACTAAATTACTCAAGAAGTTGTAGAAAAAGCAATTGACAGCTGTAGGCCACGACTAGGTTAGAGTTTAACACAGCCCACACACACTAAACCCAGCTTTGTTCAGTGTTCACTGTTTCACGCTTTAGGTGGATTTACACTAGACTACTGAGCACATGGGATCTCAGATCGCAGAGACTGGAGAGGGGAGTTAAACACTGGAAGAACCTAATGTAGGTCATGGGCCACAACAGAAGGTCATTCACGAGTCTAACCCAGGAGCCTGTGTCCAAGAGTCCAAATGAGACACATCTGTCTGAGCAGTAAACGGGGTATGGAAAATGCCCAGAATGTAGCATTTGATAAACAATTTATTATTCATATTTTCATTAAATAAAATAATTACTCAGGTAAACACAGTTCACTGCTGAGTACTACCCACCTCTGTCTTTAATAAGGATTTTCATTTTAGGGTTGATTAAAGAGTATGAGATTGTTTTTGTTTTTTGTTTTTTTTGTTTTTTTCTATGTAACGTGGTAAAATCCATTGATTAATATGAACTTGGAAAGTTACACACCTCGTGTTTTTTCTCACAATCTAGGTTAAAATGTCACAAAGTTCGGTCTCTTTTCCAAAGAAATTGTCAAAATTGTTCCCCAGTTTCTTGTATCAGCGTGTCGGGGCTTTATACGTTTGAAGCAGACCTATTCTGCAAAATCAACTTTTTAGAACTTTTAACCGTGTTGCTTTTAAAGTTATTGTCCCAGTGGAATAAATTCATTTCAGTATTATTATTTATCAGCAATATATCGCCCTTCAAAACGTGTTATCGTGACAGACCCATGTATAGTACGAGTGAGGTAAAATAGAAAAGTTACTGAGCTGAATAGATGAAACAAAAGGAAAATACACACTGTCTCACTCAAACTGTGTTTGCTAATTTATTGCACATGTTCATGCTGTTTGTCATTTAAGTTCTTCTCTTAAAGGTCCATATATTAGATAATAATCAGGTTTTGGTGTGTATGTAAACTTAGCCCACATAGGAACACCTGCACAGGGAACGTGGATTTTCCTGTGCCTAAATAGTCTTGGGGGGGAAATTTGGACTAATTTCCCCGGATTTTGGATTTTGTTTGTACAAAAACCTCCTGTGCAGGTTTAATAAAGGTGAACTCGCAAGTTGTATTTGTACTCCAAGCTGAACTGAAGCAGGCCTGTTTTGAGGGGAGGAGTTGACAGAAGTCCACTGGTGTGTCCATGGGGGGTCAGGAGTCGTCTGTTGGAGCTGATAGTGTGATCCTGACTTCTGCGTCCATACCCTGGTGTACTGGGCCTGGGCTTGGTTATATACAGACAGGGATGTGGTCCAGTCACAGTCCAGGATATGCCAGGATATTAATCTATCCATTTGTGGACACTGGATCTCTGGGTGGGGTGTGGACAACTTGCTGCAACTGGTTGTATTAAAAGGCCCCATGAGAGGAGACATATCAACAATTGGATCATGTTCTTCAATGATATTTTTGGGGAATTTTTGGTCTCATTCAGAAGCACTTTTCTCAAACTGTCTGACTCTGACATTGAGGACGTCACATTGCTCCTGCAGTTTTTCTCCATTGTGTCCCTCTGTTCTCTGCTTTTCCTCAGCTCCTCTGGTGCTGGTGACCTCCTCTCTAAGATGTGCCTCTTCCTTTTATCACAAGTTTATTTTCTTCTTAAAAGCCCTGATCTTTTGATGCAGATTCTGTTTCTCGTCTCGCTCTCTTTTCGGCTCCTCCTTTAGCACGTCACGCTCATGGATTAAATCAGGCAGGGACTTCACCTTTCTATCTTCTTCTAAATCTTTCTTTCTTCTTTCCAAATCATTCACCTGGAGCATCTTAGCCAAAAAATGGGAGCTTCAGAAGATGGTGAATGAGTTGGAGCAGTTTTCTGTTTCTCTTTTCCATTTCAGTCTAGTGTTGAGTGTCCAGTTTCTGCAGTTCGAGAGCATGAGGCACCTCCAGCTCCTTCAGATCCTTCAGATGTTCCTCTCTGATCTCACCTGTTTCTTTCTGGTGATCCTTCTTAAGCTGCCCTAACTTCGTCTCCTGCTCCAGCTCCAGCTCCTGAAGTTCTGTCCGTTCATGTTTCTGCTGTACTGTTGCAGCATCTCTTCACATTTGGTTCTCCTTTCTTCTTCCATGTTTTGTCCAAAAGAGTTAAGTTTTTTATTGTTGCTTTTCTGGAGTCCTTCCTTTTCTGCTGCTACTGCTCTTCTTCCAACTGAGCCTGCAGTTGTACCAGTTTTAATTTGTTGCAGGGTTTCAGAGCAGGTGCGTCATTCAAACTTTCCAAACTTCGGCTGTGACAAAAAATTGCATTTCCAAACTTCAGTCAATGATTTCTTGACACATGCTCCTCTTACTGACCCTGTCCAGATGTCGGAGATCAAACTCAAAATATCCAGGCCGAAAATTTTCAATGGGTCACATTTATAAAAATAAAATAATACAAATAAAGATTTCTAACTAAATGTCCTTTAAATAGGCTACTCAGGGTTTAGGCTACTGGACTAGGTGACCCCTAAATGGATATATGATTAGGATTTGCTAAAAGAATAGATTAGCCCAAAATAAATTCATTTTATGTGTAGGCCAAGTACTTTTACATTAAAACTAAATCACTTGAAAAGTAGTTGTAAAAAGTAGAGTAAAAAGGAACTGGCCACAGTAATAAGCCACTACATTTACAGTTTTTTTTTAAGTAACAGCTGGTTTAAAGTTCTGCATGAGAAAGACACAAAGGCAAGTCATTTATAAAGTAAGAGTGAAGCATGAAAGCAAGAAAACTGTGCAGACTGTGGAGCTCCAAAGGTGGTGCTGGCTCATATGGACGTAGGCCTGGAATATGGAGGAAATGACCACAGACCGTTTTAGAACACAAATACATCCATTTTAATTTGAGAAAATACAAAAAGAAACCATGTACAATCTATGTACAAACGTTTTGTACAAGACAATATAATTATCAGCAGATTATATTTGACAGAGTCAGGTAGATCAACTCAGCACCATCAAATAATCCATGTATCCTTTACATTTTGAACACATCCAAACTAATATGACTTAAATGAGACAACTCCGGTTTTCTGTGGTGAGACGCTGTGCGGACAGATCCTGTTTGTGGTTTAAGCAGTGTCCTGAACTATACTCAACTGACAGGCAGCCAACACAAAAAAGCAATTCTTAAAAAATTATAATAATAAAATTGCTGAATGCAATATTTTAAGACTTAATACCCACCCCCCCAATCCCATAAGTTTACATTTTTCCATAACTATCCCCAGCAAATAAGTTAAACCCTTCCTTTAGAGCAAAACAGATGAACAAAAACAACAGGAGAGCGCTTCGTTGTCTTTGATTTAAGAACACATGATCCCAGCGTATCCTTCAGTCATCCGTATAACGTAACTCCGCCTGACCTGATATGTTTCGCGCTAATGCCACTTCTCGCTTTAGTGGGACTGACCGGGCCCTCCGCTTGACCCTTTGCTCCGCCTGGCACGGCGCCGGTACAGAGGCATTGATGGCTTGGATGTTCTCCGTACCAGCGCCAGACGAGGTTTTCACAGTGGAAAACGACAAGGATTTGGATACTTGGATCTCTGAATGACTGAAGGATGCGACTTTTCATGGCACTTCAAAGAAAACATACAATGCAAACAACAAACAGGCAAGAAGCATTCGAAATACTAGAGCTGACGCTACGAGGTGAACAACTGCGTTTGGATGTAGCTTAGGATGCTAGTTTTGCAGCATGTAAAGTAGATAGTAGTATTCCTATGCTTAAGTACTTTGAGAATACTGTGTAAACAAAGAAGCAGTCAGGACAGAGAAAAGTTGAGACAGATTTTGACGAGTTGACAAAATGGAATGTAAACCCTGCAGTACAATAATGTTACGATTGGAAACTTAAGGGAGATCTCTCTTGCTGAATTGGTGCTACCTTCCATCTTTGTTGAGAATAAACCTGATATCATATTTCGTCTGGTGTGCTGCTTACGAATTATACTTTTATCTTTTTATCTTTTTGTAAACACTTTTCACGTTTTTCATTCTATGTATAATGTTCATCGCTGTACCAAATATCGTGTAATAATCATCAATCACATATTTGGTGAAATGAAGTCTATTCTGCTACAGTGTGACGACAGATCACAGTTGTAAAGTTCACTTGAGGACGATGTGTATGAGGCTTGAGTCTAGTATCAGCACAGCCCACGGACACACACTAAACCCAGCTTTGTTCAATGTTAAGTATTCTACGCTTTAGGCGGATTTACACTAAACTACTGAGCACATGGGATCTCTACTTTCCACATGAAAAGTGTGAGAAGGCCTGCAGAGACTGGAGAGGGGAGTTAAACACTGGAAGAACCTAATGTAGGTCATGGGCCACAACAGAAGGTCATTCACGAGTCTAACCCAGGAGCCTGTGTCCAAGAGTCCAAATGAGACACATCTGTCTGAGCAGTAAACGGGTTATGGAAAAGCAGAGCATTTCATTAGTTCATTGCCCAGAGCTGAGCTGCCAGACTCAATGCAAGCCTTATAGCCTTATTAGATTTCAAGTGACAACACCAGTTAACAGGGCAACAACATGAGTGTAACATCAAACTAAAAGTATTGTGACCAACAGAACATTGTGGATATGACATGTTAATTAAATAGAATAATAAATATTTTCTCATATTTCTCATATATTTCTTACACTTTGAGTTCCTATAAAAATAAGTACAAATTGATTATGCTTATGGATATAAAATAATTCTATCATAAATCCCACATGTGCGTGAGGATCACAGTTCATGTGAATCAGTGTCAGAACACACTGAAGCTCACACAGTGTTGCATTTTCAGCCACGTGCTCTGAGCTCCTGAGCAGCCCTGCTCCTGAGGGGCCAGGGGACTATGGGCCGGGCACAGAGAACATCCAAGCTCTTTACTGCCTCTGTGCCCGCCCAGTGCCAGGCTAGAGCTCCGGTCAAGGGAGGGCCCGTTCTGCCCACTTTGCGATATGTGGCATTAGACCTGTCCAGTAGAGACAGACTCAAACATTCAGTAATACTCGGACTCATGGTGATGGCTCTACATCACAGCTACTGCTCAGAGCTCAGGCAGAGGTGGCTTCAGTTGAAAATGCAACACATGGTTATTAGATGATTAGATTCTTGTTGTAAAGGCTTTGATAAGAGCGCACATGCTAGTCTGACTGGTGCAGCATCGTGTAAGCCGACGGTGAAGATGGCACTGTAATGCTGTTCACTCATTCACACTCACAAACACACACATGGACACATGAGGGACAGGCCTCCTGCCTCATGGACTCATCACAGTCTCCTCTACTTTAGCGCACAGCCACACTCAGGAGGTGATGTTGGGGTTAGTAAGCCTCAGCAGCCTTCTCTGCAGCCTTCTCTGCAGCCTTCTCTGCAGCCTTCTGTGCAGCCTTCTGTGCAGCCTTCTGTGCAGCCTTCTCTGCAGCCTTCTCTGCAGCCTTCTGTGCAGCCTTCTCTGGTCAGACCGGTGTGGGGACAGTGGACAGTGGGCTGGGGCGGTCCAGTTGCTCTGTCAGCAGTGTTCAGTTTTTAGTGCAAATCGAACAGAAGTAGACGAGTCCAGCTGCTTTGACGTGACACATCCGGGTGACTCACAGGGAAATGATATGATCGTTATTACTGAAAACACAAATGTAACCCTCATTCTCCACACTCTAGCAGCTCTAGGCATGGAGTCTGGTCACATCCAGAGGTGAACTATTGCAGAGAATTACAGGAAGTACTTTTTTTTCCGTCAACTCTAAAATAATTCCAAAAAGTGCTAGGGGAGAGGGGCTGTACAATCCGTGTTGACTGATTGTCATTATGTACATGTCTATGGATACAGAATAAATAAACAATGTCCGAGCATGGAAGTAACATTAAAGGTATACACATTGGAGGAGGTCCCTTTAGTGGAGATATGACAGTCTTCCTCCTGCTCGTCAGTCCTGTGCTGACCTGTGTCCGCTGCTATAACAGAGCAGTCCACAAGGAGGCGGGCTTCAGCATTCATCTTCTACTTCTCTGATTGGTGGGATCAGACTACTGGTGGATTTGTATTGGTTGACTTGGTTGGCCATGTGAGTGCTCATGGGCTTGATCTGAATGTTCCTGGGATAGGCGTTGTCCGGTTCATCTGTAAACCATTTCTTTTCTAGGGAGGGAAAAAACAGAAAGGCCAGAGTGAGACTTTGGTTTGGAAGAGCACACGCCGACATTTGAAAACCATACGCCTCAGTTTAAGTAGAGGATTTTTTTGTTATGTGTAGGTACTTTGTGAGTTCCAATCAACTTTGTGTATGTGGTAACATCTTTTAACTCTTTAGTACGTGCACTGTGTAACTTTTCTCGTGAAGGGTCTGTCAATGCTTTTCTCCGTAGGGATGTTATTGGTTTGTCTGGAATGTTTCATAGTCTGGTATTAAATCTTTCTCCAAACCAGGCCAAGTTACAGGTCTGATCAACGGAGAGATCAGAATACCTGTTTTTCCAGGTATTTTTGAACTATAAATTCACCCATAATTGAAAAAAATGTAAGGTAAAGCTGTTTAATATCACACTATGGCACAGCATTGACATCTCCATAGAAAAAAGCAGGTGATGGAGCCTCCACCAGAAAAGTTTCACAATGCACTTTTAACTATTTATATGTTTCCAACTGGTGCCCAATGTGCCCCAATGGAAGGTCAAATTTTCCTCTGTTGCAGCTTGAACTTAAAGAATCAATAGTAATACATTAAAAAAATCAAAAAAATGTTGCAACAATATATTTCAGAGTATAGTGTTTATTTCTAAGTACAGTTTTCCTCACACTATTGGGAAATTTGAGGTTATTTTTTGGCAAATTGATAAGATTTGAGCTGTAAAAAGGTTAATTACAGATAAAAAAAAACTACGGTAAGTACTAAAGCGTTTTATTCTGATGTTTACTCATGATTTTTTAACAATACTATACGTTTAGAATAGTTTTTGTTGTTTAAATCAGCTCTTGGGCTATTGTGTCAGAACATTAGATACAGATACATAGCAACATTCAATATTAATTCATTATTATATTTCATGGCAGGTCTGTGCAGAGGTTTGTAGGCAGCGCAGGTTTAAAGTGAGTGGTCAACTCTGGCTGGACTTCCTCGACTCTGCAGTGCCATTCAACACGTCGGCTCCTCGTGGATAGAATTTCACTTTCGTTTTAAAATAGAGAACGGTGCCCGAGGACGACCGACATGTCCTCCATCTACTCCTGCATACACGAGCGAGGAGGGACTCGCTCATATCAGACAATTTACACCTTCCATTGGTCACGGCCAAACCCTTTACCGCTGTGACCGGGGCTGGGGGCAGTGGGGCTTGGATTCAAATGAGTCTGACCTGCAGAAGTTCATAATCAAACCCTAGTGAGATTACAAGAATGTGAATTTGGTTTTCAACTACTGGTTTAGTCTATTAAAAGTTTTTTTTTTGGTTTGGGTCCCTGTTTGTCTGCATGAAGCTGTTATTGCTTTACCTGGAATGGCTCACCGTATGGCATGTTATAGGATACTATTTGAGAATAAGACCACTTGCAATTGGAAAAAAAAAGGTGTAATGCCAAACAGTCGAACATTCCAGGTATAACATCTTCACCTCACCACCCCCAGAACCCATCAGAAAAATTAAATAGTCCATTTTTAAGCAGTATTCAGTTTTAAATGAAAAGAGTGCTAGTTGTAACCATCTAAACCTGCAGCAAAGAAGGTAATAACCCTCTAAAAAAGTAATTAAATACAAAATGTAATTATAATACATCTCTAATAAGATAATAAGTCTATTCTACTTAATACTTAATGGTTTCTGATCTATGTTATAAAGTTGTTTTCTCATTATGAACATACCTGGAGCTGTTTTTTCTTTCATTCACACACTGCTCCACCTTATGATGTCACACAGGAAGTACTCCAATGTGTTTTATTTTATTTTTTTAAACTCCATACACCTCCACTAGAATCATTTGTGTAATTTAAGCCCTGGTATTGCCAATCTTTACTCTTGAAAAGCCAAAAAGAAGCTTGAAAAGAACCACTACATGATATCACAAGGTGGAACAGTTCGTTTTGAGCTTTGGAGAGAAAGACCAACGAATAATACAAATGTGTGAATGAACGAAAACACAACTCCAGGTATGTTCGTCATGAGAAAACAGCTTTATAGAGTCAATTTTGTGTAATACCTTAAAAATTCAAAAAATCAAGATTTTTCTTTTTAAATGAGCCCTATAATTTAGACACATGCATTTTCCTCCACGCAAACGTCTGCTACAGTGTCGTGACAGGAGAGCATTCAGAAGGAGGGTGTATGCGCAGACACACAAACCTCTCACACAATGCAAACCAGTCAAGCCCCAAAGAAAGAAAGAAAGAAAGAAAAAAAAATGGCGAAACGAGTGACGATATGGGGGGAGCTCTGCGTCACGGAAAGCCATATCCAAAAGTGAAGGAAAAAGGAGGATGAGGAGGAATAGAAATAGGTGGAGCCATCTGAACTTCATGCAGTGTGGATGGTCTTGCTCATGGAAAAGGGGAAGAAGGAGGAGGAGGAGTAGCAGCAGCACGTTTACTTCCATCATTGGTGAAAGCAAAACTTAAACTGAGGCGTGGTTCAGAAACTGGAGATTTTTTTTTTTCCCAGAAAGCATCCAAGCATTCCTCATCATAACAGCATCCGTGTGCAGGACGGAGTTATGATAAGCAGCCCATACGTAGAGGTGGCTAAGTCATGCAGAATCGTTAACTTTGCGTACCTTGGCCCATTCTATTCATCCTTGTTGCACTTCAGAAAAAAAGGTAAGTGGTCTATTGTAAGTAATAGGTTTTTACAGTGTCCACCGCAAATGCACACGTCACTACTACCAGTCCAACATCATAGAAACGCTATACATCTTGGTAGCGAAGATGTATCGTCGGTTTAACGCTAATATGTAAGTAACAAATCTGCATGCTTTCAGAAATCCTTCGGCTAACCCACGTCTAATGATATTAAACTTCCATATCCACAGAAGACAATACGAGCTTGCCACAAAGCGGACGTGTTATGGATAGATGATGGGGATGGTTAGCGAATGTTCGACGGATTTCCGCTAAAGGAGGGACGAAACACGACAGCGAAACGGAACATTAAAAGTCACACTACGACCATGATCGGAGTCGGATCATGTGGACGACTCGACAAACTGTTACACACAGATATAAGAGACAAACTGACTGGACTTTGGTGGTGGTAAAAGTATATTAAAGTGCACCACAAGGACAAAACGAGTGTCTTTTCCTCGCTGCAATGGTCGCCGAAGCAGTGACCACATGCACATGATAAAGCTGTGGAGACCATGGAGCACAAGTCACACGCTGTACACTGGAAAAATGAGCTTCTACGTGACTTTACGTGTCTTAATTTGAGATTTTTCACTAGGTTTTGGGATGTTAAGGTAATATATACTCAATTCTGCAACGCCGCGGAGTAAGACTGTAGTTCTTTAGTGTCTGTTTCGACCGAATTTTGTCTACAAGTTGGTTATTAAAGATTAAACTCATGATGCAAATTTGAAAGAGAACTGCAAATTTCTCTGATCTTAGATTTTAAAACTTTTATCAGGTTGTTTTCATATTTATTATCAACCAGAAACTTGCTTAATTCTAGTCTTGTTAGTTTATTTTAAGATGACTTGTCAAATAAAATTATTTTGCTGCATAGACGTAGATAATTTCACTGCGTTTAAGTCATTTTCTGATAGATTCAAGTGTTTAGATCTTAAATTTTGGCTTTTTTGTACATTGTTTCCTAGTATTTTTTCTGCATAAAAGATAACTTTGAACTTTTTGCAGTTGTAGAGGTAATAAAACAGTTTTGAGAGCTTTTGCCACACCCTTTTTAGTCGTCTAATCGATCAGAATGGCTTGTCTTTAGTCGAATCAGAATTAATCTCCAGAATTAATCCAGGTCAGGTTTTATTATCATGTTTTAGATCCATGGAGTAGACCAAAAGTGCTTGTAAAGAGTCAAAATAACTGATAAAATAGAAATATTTAGACTGTGTAGAGCCTCATTCTTTACAGCGTACAAAAGACAACATCCTCAATAGTTTCACAGCACACATACACACACACACACAGAAAGTACATGCAGTATCGGTAGTACTGTGAGATGTACCCGTACTTCTGCTTGTCGCGCGACTCTCTGCTCTTGCTGCTGCGGTTCTGCCGGTTGGACGGAGGGATGGAGTGGACAGAGGAGCTCTTCTTGCTGGAGGAATGGGAGGAGTGGGACGAGTGGGAGAAGCTCGTCCGTGACTGGCCTGCGTTGTGGTCGAACTGCATGAGACAGAAGATCAGGTCTGTGGGCACCAGCTCGAACTCGTATGGAGGGTTGGTGATCACGTATCTAGAGGAGAGAACGAGAGAAAAAACGCTTTGAATTTTGCTCAAACTATTTTATTTGGATTGCGAGAGAGGAAGGATACCGTTTTGTGCACTGGCTGGGCGTGCCGAGGTGGGCGTCTCTTAACCTGTAGATGCCGAAACACAGCATGTTGTACGTCTTCAGTGCTTTGCAGAATAAATCTCCGTAGCAGCCACCGTCCTGGTAAAAAAAGAGAAGACAATTTGCCATATAAGCTTAAAGATCTATTGAGATTGTGTCTGCTATA